>PVJC01025071.1:0-25155 GCA_004026665.1 Murina feae | reverse complement strand
TGTAATAAATGCATGTAAAGTTTCTATTTGTGGAAGGAACCTTTTAGGTAATTTTTATTTCCCTCTTTTCTTGTATTTTCCCAGAAATTTCAATAATACACATTGTTTTTATTATTAGAAAAAAATTGCAACACCAGAAAATACATAGATACTAAGATAATTGTATATTCAGTATAATCCATGTATTAAAACAAGGCATTGAAAAACAATGGGAGAAAATATGCAGAATGTTCACAGTGGTTGTCTCTAGATGTGAGAGATGAGGTGATTTTTAGAATCTAATCTAATAAAAGAGCAATATGCAAATTAACCATCACTCCAAGACACCTAAGCCACGCCCGCCAGCCAATCAGAGCAGCTGTATGCAAATTAACCCAGCCAAGATGGCGGCCGGCAGCCACGGAGCTAGAGCAAACAGTAGGCTTCTGTTGCACCAGCAATGGAGTTGAAACTGTCTGCCTAGGCCTGCTGGGCTTCTGCTCAAGGCAACAATGTTTCAATTATAGAAGCCACGGAGCTGAAGCAAACAGGAGGCTTCATTGCCTGACTAGGCCTCTGCTTCAATTATAGAAGATAAATAAACCCCAGAAACATGATTCTAGCCAGCCTGGCTGGGACGTTGGGTCAATGGGAGCTGTGGGCAGCTTGAAAACAGCCCTCAGCCCCTCACCCAGGCTGGCCACACCCCCATGGGGTGAGGGTCCACACTGGGGGGCTTGGCCAGCCTGCAAACAGCCATCAGCCCCTCACCCAGGCTGGCCAGGCATGCCAACAGGTGGACATCCCCAAGAGGTCCCAGACTGTGAAAGAGCACAGGCTGGGCTGAGCGACCCCCCCCCCCCCCCGAGTGCACAAATTTTTGTGTTCCGGGCCCCTAGTATTAAATATTTTGTATTTTCATGGGAGAAAGGAGGAAGGAAGGAAGGAATGAAGGGAGTGAGGAAGGAAGAAAAGGAGGGAGGGAGGGAGGAAAAAAAGGAGGGAGGGAGGAAGGAATTCTAGTGGAAGGGAATTCTTCAAAATAACGTTTGTGTCAGGCGTTAGATTAAGGGCCATTTTTGCTCACTCGGTCAGTGTCCTGACTTCGCACTCTGTGGTTTTGTTGTTCAGCAGGAATAAACCCTCACTGTGCAGAGCTTGTCTGCTCCCCAAGACCTGCTGATGGTGCTAAAGAGCTGGGCTCCTAACTGCCTGCCATTCATCCCAAGGAACAAAGCAGAGGAGTCACTCTGGATGCTGGGGCATGTGGCTGGGGAGGGAGCAAAAATCAGACCCTTAGCCCCTCGGAATGTCTCAGTGGGCAGACATGTATGGAGCCCTAAGAGTGGCTTGGTGCTGGGAGAGTAAAGGCAGTAAGACCCAGGCCCTGCCCCTCTGGACTCCAGCCTCCTACGGAGTTCCTAGGCGAGGATTCTCAGCGAGTCCTCAGCGAGGTCCGAGCAAGGCCTTGTAGCCAGTGATCAACTTCAGTGGACACATTAGGCACATGTCCAAGCAGAATCTTCTTTGTGGCAGGACACCACTAGCGATTACAAAGCAATCTGCCCCGCTCTGCTGGCGTGAATCAGTGCTTGAGCGTCGACCCATGAACCAAGAGGTCAGGGTTTGATTTCCAGTCAAGGCACATGTGGGACGTGCAGGAGGCAGCCAATCAATCATCATTCTCATCATTGATGTTTTTAATCTCTCTCTCTCTCTCCCTTCCTCTCTGAAATCAATAAAAAAATATATTTTAAACAAACAAACAAAAACATACAAAGCAAACAGTCCAACAAAGACTCACCGCAAGAGACCTGGGTTCTGATTCTGAGTCTGCCACTAGCCAGCTGTGGGACTTGGACGTGTAATTCCACCGTATGAGCCTCAGTCTCCCATCTGTAAAATGGGAAGCACTGTAATAATATTGAATAGTACCTGCCCTGACTAGCTCCCAGAGTTTTTGAAAGGGTCAGATAATATGTTCATAAAAGTACTTTTTAAAAAAATTGATCCTCACCTGAGGATATTTTTCCATTGATTTTTAGAGAGAGTGGAAGGGAGGGAGGGGGAGAGGAGGAGAGAGAGTGAGCCATGTCCCCTGCATGCACCCAGACCCACCTGAGCTGGGAATTGAACCTGCAACCCAGGTACGTGCCCTTGACCGGGAACGGAACCCTCTACCCTGCGGTGTTCAGGCCGAAGTTCTCCAGGGGTCCTCAAACTTTTTAAACAGGGGGCCAGGCCAGTTCACTGTCCCTCAGACCGTTGGAGGACCGAACTATAGTTTAAAAAAATACTATGAACAAATTCCTTTGCACACTGCACATATCTTATTTTGAAGTAAAAAAACAAGGTGGCAAAAACACCCGGTGGGCCGGATAAATGTCCTCGGCGGGCCGCATGTGGCCTGCGGGCCGTAGTTTGAGGACCCCTGCAACCAATTAGCACATTGGCCAGGGCTATTCAAGTACGTTATTGATTGATTGATCGATTGATTGATTTCAGAGAGGAAGGAGAGGGAGAGAGAGATAGAAACATCAATGATGAGAGAGATTCATTGATAGGTTGCCTCCTGCATGCCCCCTACTGGAGATTGAGCCCACAACCCGGGCATGTGCCCCTGACTAGAATCGAAACAGGGACCTCTCAATCCCCAGGCTTGATGCTCTATTTGTGGGACTCCCTTACACCTCCAGCGTGGTTCAGGGTTCCTGTTCAGGGTTCGAGTTCTGGAGGAGGCCGCACACAAAATGAAGAGAGAGACTAGAAGAAAATCAATTTGGAATAATGGGGATCAGGCATGGCATCTTTCCACTAGTGGGTAAGATTGCCCACCACACTGGTCTTGCTCAAAGCTTTTATTAAGGCAAAGGGGAAAACAACCACATCCGTATCCTAAGGGCATGAAACTCCAACAACAAAGAGGCAACAAGGATTTACATATCAGTAACAGAGGTGGAGGGCTGCTTTCACTATCAAAGTCTCCATCTAAACGATGGGTGAATAGCTCCCCCACTATTCAGGGCAATTGAGGTCCACCAGCCTTCAGGCACATTTCTCTACTAAGTGACAATGACGGGTCTCCGGCACTATTCACCGAGCCAAACCAGCCAGGACTCTTCAAGTACTTTAAGGGCATAAAGCAAGCCAGCTGGCGAATGTGAGAGCAAAGCAATGCAATACTCACCCATCTTCAAAAGGAATGCAGTCCTGAGATACATTGCAGCATGGATGAGCCCTGAAAACATGATGCTGATGTTTCACTTAGGGAAGAAAACAGGCATCAGAGGCCACAGAGTGCATGATTCCATGTGTATTAAATGTCCAGAAGAGGCAAATCCAGGGCCGGAGGCCGATAGGGCTGCCGGGCGCTGGGGGAGGGAGAGACGGGGTGTGGCTTCTCGGTGGGCACGGTTTCCTTTTGGAGTGATGAGAACGTTCAGGGTAGGTAAGTAGCGGTGAGGGCTGCACGACGCTGGATGTACTAAAGCACCGAATTGTACACGTAAACAGTTAACATGGTGAATTTGTTACATGTATTTTACAATTTTTGATAAGTGTGAATGATGGTTCAAATCTGAGTGTATTGTTATGACTATTTCCACAGTGAATAATCCACAGGAGTCATGATCAGGATTCCAGGCCGTGTGGGAAGTGACTAGAAGAGGCACTCACACCAGGAAGCAGCAGAGCCCAGGGACAGAGGGGGGCCCTGACCTGGGACTTCAGCTCACCTGTGGGCGCACCCCGTAAGCTGGTGGCCCTGCCATCCCTTGGGGAGGATTTAACCCCCAGCCTCCTGTCCAGACCGCTCCCAGCCAGATGGAAGGGTGCGTTCTGGTCCTCGCCCCAAGGACCGGGGCAGCTTCCGGGACATAAAGGGGCCCACGCCTCGCTTGCTCCTGCGGGACCTCAGGCCTGCCAGGCTGTGGAGGCTTCTCGGTGACAAGGATGGGCATGTTTTTGGAGGGGAGAGCCTCTATCAGAAGGACGTGGGCCCCCAAGGATGTGACATTTTGATGACGACGATGATGTGACATAATAAGAGCAACGACTCACTCACTCACTCACTCACTCGATGTGCAATGAAGATACCATACCATTCCCTTTTTTTTCTTTTCCTGTTACTGATTTAATCTGCCGCTGAGCCCCACCTCAGGGAGTGGGAGCTGAGGAAGGGAGGGGACAACTAGCCAGCTGGCATCTTTGTTCTGGTTTAACCTGCATCTGAGAGATAATATTCAGTCACCACCCTTCCCTCCCTGTCTCCCCAAGCCACCGTGGGGGTCAGTGCTCACACACGGAGCCCACTGCTTCCTCTGGCCCCGCCTTCGGTCCCCTCATGCCCAGGTTCCCTAAGCTTCCCTGACAAGAAGCAGTCACTGGGGCCCTGAGGGACCCACCCAGTAGACTCAGGGCAGGACCCCAGGTTCCGAGCTTGGTGCCTGTCAGAGAAGGGCCACGTTCTGAGTCTCTGTGGCCGGGCTTACACTAACCTTCATGGTCAAGTCCTCCAGGCTGAAAACATTCACAGAATCCTGTCCTTCTCCCCAAGCCGGGCCTTCAAGATTATTGAGCACTCCCCTTCCCCCCACATATCAAAAATGGGAAGCTTGTTCGTTGAAGGAGCAAGGACTTGGGTGCACACGCGGGAATTTCTCCTCTTTGATGCTCAGAAACCCGGGGCCAGAATCAGCGGGAGCCTCCCAGGCCATTAATGACTCATGCCCCCAAAGTGGATTTTAACCCCACACACTAACAATAACATCTCACATTCATCAAAAACTTAGCCTGGGCGAGGCCTGGTGCTGCGCGCCTTCGAGGATTATCTTTCTCGGTCTCCACACCCTTGCGTTCTAATCCGTCCCGCTTACACACCAGGAACTTGAGCGTGCAGAGCCTGGCAGTTTGCCCAGGGTCACGTCCCGATAGTGGAGGGGACGGGCGCTGTCTGGGTGACTCCAAGCGTTCTTTCAAGCGCCGAGTCGCCCCTTCCCTATGTGAGTTGGAGGCCTCTTAGGAATCATCGGGTCCAACCTTCCCATTTTACAGCTGCGGAGGCCAGGCTTGGAGAGTGACCAAGGACCTGCCTGAGGACACGGAGCGAGTCAGCAGCAAGGTGGGCCTGAACCTCAGGCCCGGACTCCGGCTCCAGTGCTCCTCCTATCCTCAGTGCCCGCAGTGGACACGACGTGCTTGGCATTCCCGCTGTGCAGTGCTGCCCGAGCTGCGCCAGGACATCCAGTCTTCATGGAGGAGACCTGGCGAGGGTTCACACTGTCAGTGAACTCTTAAAACGGGAGGGACCGCCCAGGAACCTTGCTGTGGTGTTGCCGCACCACGTGTTCCTCTTCATCAATTTCTAACGTGCAGGTGTCGTGGTTATGACTCCAAACCCTCTGCGGTCCAATTCTCTGTTTTGCAGATTTTTAAGGACTGAAAAAGGGTGAGTCGGGAGGGACCAGCGGGCGGCTCTGCACCCATGCAGGCTTGCTTTACCTCTGCAAGCTGCGAAGCCCTGGGGCAGGGAACTCCTTTGAGGGTGTGAGTAATTGGGGCGAGAAGCCTTATGACCTCTGGTCACAGGATCTTTGCCCCAACACATTTCACCACGGGGAAGGCGGTGCTCCAGATCCCAAGGGAGGAAAAGAGATGAGCCAGACCCTGTGTGAAATACCTAATGCAGTTATTTCCTTTAATTCCCATGCTTGCCTTTGGAGGCTGGTATTATCCCCATTTTACAGATGAAGAAATCAAGGCCCGGAGAGGGTAATTTGCCTGAGGTCTCACAGCTTTTAAATGAGCTGACCTGGAGCCCAGCCAGGGTTGCTCAGTGGTTGAGCATCGACCTATGAACCAGGAGGTCACAGTTTGATTCCTGGTCAGGGCACATGCCCAGGTTGCAGACTTGATCCCCAGTGGAGGGTACGCAGGAGGTTCTCTCTCATCATCATCATCATCTCTCTCTCTCTCTCTCTCTCTCTCTCTCTCTCTCTCTCTCTCTCTCTCTCTCTCTTTCTCTCCCTCTCCCTGCCTCTCTGAAGTCAATAAAAAAATACATATTTTTAAAAATAGCTGACCTGGAGTTTGAACTTGGAGTCTATTGAACTCCAGAGACTGTATGTAGGAAACCTACAAGGTGAAGTGCCACCTACGAGCTGTACCAAGACGTGCAGGTCCCACGGCTGCTGACAGGCAGGCTCCTCCTCATCCTCCCTCGCCCCGTGGTCCCTGGGCTGGCAGCTCCTGATCACATACTGCCTCCTCCTCAGCTTCCATTTGCTGGCCAGGAGGAGCTAACAGGCTCAAAGAGGAGGTGTTCTGGAGATGTCAATCACTGCATGGCCCACCCACACCCTTTCCAGGGGACCCTCACCTCAAAGCTTGCCCTGCAGGGTCCCAGCGAATTGCTGTAAGATGGACGCCTGGGAAGTGGGGGAGGTGATGACCCAGTGCCCAACGGAGCATGAGCACGTCTCGCGGTCCACGTGCAGGTAGTGGCAGCCCAGCTCCACACTTGCGTGGTGGCTGCCCTCTCCACAGTTCCTGCTCTTGGATTCCCTGGGGCCTGATAGCCTTTCCTTAAACTCCCTCTCCTGAGGTAAACGGAATGTCTCTTCTCTTCCTGGAAACCAAAGCAGCTGCGTAGAGCAAGAGGAAACTCAAAATAATTGATAAGGTTTGGACTTCCTTTCAATTGGCAAAGGAGACGCTTGGGTTAAGAGCTCCCAAAGGGCTCCAACTGAGCACAGCAGCTTTTACTAGTAAGTAGTGAGTAAAAGGGGTCAGATAGTTTCCTAGTTACCTATTGCTACGCATGGTACCACCTCCACTTCGAGGATTAAAACAAGCATCACTTCGTTTAAGTCCATAGTTTGGGCAGGGCTCAGCAGGGGTGGCTTGAAGGCTGGGGCTGGCTCACTCACTCACCTGGCTGGAGACTGGAGCTGGCTGCTGAATGCCAGACACGTACATGTGGCCTCTCCATGTAAAATGCATGCCCCTTCTTTGTGTCATGGTGTGGCAATGGAGATATAATTCCATTGTATTCTAGCCTCCATTGTTGTTGAAGAGAAGTCTGCTGTTACTCTATTTTAGTTCCTTTTTAAATTATGTCTTATTTCCCCGGTTGCATTTAAGATTTTTTTCCCTCTGTCCTTGGTGTACTCTGTTTGCTCTTTTATATACTAGTATATACTACTATATTTACCCACAGAATTAAAAATATTCTTCTCAGGTTCAATGCGATTCTTCAATCTGATAATACATGTTATACAATAAGGTATCTGTCTGGTCTTTGTCCTAGGGCCACAGAAGGGAGCTTTTAAAACCTTCTGAATTGCCCTGGCTGGTTTTGCTCAGTGGATAGAGCATTGGCCTGTGGACTGAAGGGTCCCAGATTCAATTCCAGTCAAGGGAACATGTCCGGGTTGTAAGCTCAATTCCCAGTAGGGGACGTGCAAAAGGCAGCTGATCAATGTTTCTCTCTCATCATTGATGTTTCTCTCTCTCCCCCCATCTCCCTTCCCCTGAAATTAATAAAAGAAAGCAACACACACACACACACACACACACACACACACACCAAACAAAGGATGGGGCTGGTCACACCAGAAAGACCAACCACGTGATTAGAGGGTTGGGGACTCGAGCCCTGATATCAGCCCAATTTTCCCTGGGCAGGTGAAAGGGGCAAGAGATTGAGTACAATCAATCAATCATGCATATATAATGGAACCCCAATAAAAATTCTGGACACCCAGGGCTCAGTGGATGCACTGATGTGCTGGGAAGGTTAATGTATCCCGATTCCACAGGGAGGGCTCATGGAAAGTCCATGTTTGGGACCCTTCCAGGCTTACTCTATGTGTCTCTTCTTTTATCTGGTTCTGGTTTGTATCCTTTATAACAAAACTGGGATCATTAAGTATAGCACTTTCCTGAGTTCTGTCAATCATCCTAGCAAATTATGGGACCTGAGGAGGTCATGACATTTGTAGCTAATTGGTCAGCAGTAAGGATGGCCTGGGGACCCCTGAACTTGCAGCTGCATGAGTAGGGCAGTCTTATTGGGGACTGTGCCTCTAGCCTGTGGAGGCTGTGCTAACTCTGGGGGATTGCTGAAGAATGGCATGCAGTATTACACACATCTTTCTTCACTCTGGGAAGAGTTCAGTGTTACACACACGTGCGCATCAAATACTACACTGATTTACTGAGAGACCTGTAATGACTCCCGTTGCCTGTTCTTCTCATAGGAGCAAACTGTGGCTCTCTGCTTGGCATCAAAAACATGCCAGTCCAGCTGGAGTGGCTCAGTTGGTTGAGCATCATCCTACGCACGGAAAGGTCACCGGTGCAGCCCTCAGTCAGGGCAGGTTCCATCCCTGGGTTGTAGGTTCCATCCCTGGTTAGGACACGTATGGAAGGCAACCAATCAATGTTTTTCACTCACATCAATGTGTGTCTCTCCCTCCCTCCCTTCCTCTGTCTAAGCATGTCTTTGGGTGAGGATTAAAATAAAGCAACAAAAAATAAACACATGCCAATAGGAGAAATCCTGTCATACCTGACAGTATAAAATAGAGGCAGCGTGGTGGATGGCTTTAATGTTCCATTAGTGGACATTATTGGAGCTCTGCCCGGATCTTCTCAGATCCCTTTTCAGGTTCTGTTCCAATTTCCGTAACTTCTGTGCCTAGGAGCCATGCATCTGTGACTCTTCTGGAAGGACTGCTACAGGGCCACTAGACACCTACATGTGGCCTCTCCATGTAAAACACGTTCCCCTTCCTTGTGGCACGGTGTGGCAATGGAGATATAATTCCATTGTATTCCAGCCTCCATTCTAGCCTCCATTCAGATTCCAAGAGCCACGTGTGCCTAGCTACTAACTAGTATGTACCCCTGGAGATGTCCTCGACCGATGAGCGACAGCTGTGGAAAGAGGAAAGCCTGGCTCCCCTGCCTGGAGTTGGGACAGAGTCTGAGGTATAACTTACACCCCAGAACCCCCTGCAGGATGAGGCTTAGCCCAGGACTTTGCCTGAAATTACACCCTTAGCTTTGCCTCCTTTCCTGTCCTGCTCCCCACGCCTCTTCTGGATTCTCACAGGAATACTTCCTCCTAAATCACCCACCACATCCTTGACTCAGAGTCTACTCCGAGGGAACCTAAAAGTTTCCGATCATTCCCTACTGCACAGGTTGCCACACGGCTTGCAGTGCCTGGCGGGAGGGGAATCTATTTCTCAGCCCCCACTGAGTCAGGCAGCAAGGCCATGTGGATGTGAACCATGGACCGTGACGGGTGTAACGCATGCCACACATCACTCGGCTCTCAGAATCATCACGGTACCAGATGGTATCAGAAGCGCTCCTTTCTCCGAGGAACGGCCAAGATAGGGGCTGCTCCTTCAGCCTGGATCCCAGCACACACGCAAAGCCAAGCCACGGCGGACGCATGGTCAGTAAGTAATGTGAGCAAGAATGCACCTTTATTACTGTAAGGCACTGGGCCTTGGGGGCCGCTGCCGCTGCATATCCCAACGGGTATATTACAGGCAGGGCAGCGTACTGGTTAAGAGCATGGGTCCTGGAGTTAGACGGCCTGGGGTCAAAGCCAAGCTCTACCTCTTACTCTCTGTATAACCTTGGTCAAGTTTATTTAGCTGAGCCTCAGTTTCTCCATCCAAAAAAAGGGGGGGATATTAATGAGAGCCACCTCATAAGGTTATTGTGGAGATCAAATGAGTTAACACATATAAACTGTTCCATTAATGCTGGGCACATAGTAAATGCTTAGTAATTATTAAGTAAAGTGAACTATAATTATGAGTGATAGCTCATCCCCAGTTTACAACGTTTTCTCCCACCACCACTGAGCTTGCTGGTTGTCTCCCCAGCATCCAGTCTCAGCTTCTACTTGGGGATCCATGCGGTTCTGGGGAAACCGCCTTCACTTGGCCCAAGAAGAGACGAGCAGCCGGGAGTGCGCTGGTGAACGGGATCCCAGCAGGGTCCGGGGAAAAGCCGGACGGGGTAAACACGGTTTCCACCGCGTAAACACGGCCGGAGGTTCAGCAAGGGGCTTTGCAAAACCCTTGGTGGCCGGCACCCAGGTGATCGCACTCCTGCGCCCTCCGCCAGCGGGCGAGAACCCCGCGCGTCGGCCGCTGGATCAGCACAAACTTTCCAAAAGGTACTAAATCGAGCGATCGATGGGAAGCCGATCCGAAGCAGGTGCACCTAGATTTAAGAAGAGATGCTGATCCTTCGCCTCGCAATGGGTGTGAATGTAATTCTGGACGAGTAGCTTCTTCGTTATTCTACCGCATGCGCCCGGGCAGTGTCATGTCACACGCACAGGCTCCCCGCTTGTCTGTCCTCCGGCCTTTGCAGTGTTTTCACGGCACGTTCCATCCGGGGAGCGGAGGCGCGGGCGAGCCCCTCGGCACAGTTTGGGGTCCGCAGGGCCGGGCGACGCAGCGAGCCGGGTTTCCCGCGCGTCCTCCTCGCGCACGGTCGCCGGCACCGGCTGGGTCGGGACCCGGGGCGCGCTCCCGCCGAGGCGGCTGTGCGGCGGGACGGAGACGCGCGCCGGGCCAGGCGCTGGGTCCGCAGGCGCCGAGGTGGAGGCGACGCAGCCCCGGGCGGCTCTCACGGCGCCCGGCCCCGCGGGCGAGGAGCGACGCCGCCCCCTCTCCCTCCGCCGCGGCCCGCGCCGCTTCCCAGCGGCCCCTGCGGCGGGCGTGGCCCCGCTTCCCAGAATGCCCCGCGGCTCGGTCGGGGCGGCGGCCGTGGCGGCCAGGGGTCCAGCCCGGGCATGTCCTGGAGGCCGGCCCGGCTCCCCCATCCCCCCGCGGACGGTGCCAGCCCTCCCGCCACCCCGTCCCCACGGGTCCCGCCCGGGTGTCTGCACGGGCGGGCACCGAACACCCGGCGCAGGTGCATCGCTCACGCGACACCGCACGCACCCGGCTTCCGCCCGGGTGACAGCCAGCTCCCCGCGCAAAGCCCCGCTCCTGGCACACAGAGCATGCGCAGGGCACAGCGCGGGCATACACACTCACACACACTCACACACTCACATACACACTCACACACACACACACACTCACACACACACTCACACCCACACACACCCTCACACACTCACACACACACCCAAACACATACCCCCTCACACACACCCTCCGACACACACACACACCCTCTCTCTCACACACACACACCCTCACACACACACCCTCACACACACACCCACACACACACACACACACACACCCTCACACACACACACACACACCCTCACACACACACTCAAACACACACACACCCTCCTACACACACTCAGACACACACACACACCCCCTCACACACAAACACATTCACACACACAAACCCTCACACACGCTCACACACACGACCTCACGGAGCATGTGCAGGGCACAGTGCGTACACACACACACACACACACACACACACACGGCCTCACACACCCGGCTTCTGGCCCCGGTGACAGCCATCTTCCCATGCGCAAAGCCCCACTCCTGGCACACGGAGCATGCGCAGGGCACAGCGCGTGCATACACACCCCCCCACACACACACTCACACATATCCATACACACTCATACACACATGGCCTTTGCGCTGCTCGCCAAGGACACGACTGCACCTCGCAACACACCCATCAGCACACACAGCGCGCTGCTTACACGTGCACCGCAAACGCCATGGACTTTACCAAGAGACCATGAGTCACCCACACGCGGAGTTGGACGGCACACAAGCACCACAACACACTGGCCCCTCCTTATATGATTGACGTGTGTACCTTCTACACCACACCAGACACAAGATCACACGTCCCTCCCGCTGAAGAAAACACGTCATTGCACACACACGTCATGCACACATTACCCCAGCCAATAGGGCACGCCACACAAGCCCTACGCACACAGACGCAGCTTACAAACACGTGCAAACGGCATGTCTTCACACACTCAGCGACGTACACTGAGTTTGACGCTGGCCTGGGTTTAGCGCTGACAGTCCTGATCCTGGGAAGCCCTCAGTCTCAGGCAACCCAGGGCAGTCGTCACTCCACATAAGGTGACCAGACATCCGCTTTTGGCGGGACAGTTCCAATTTTTAACAATTTGTCCGGCATCCCGCGGCATTTTTAAAAAGTCCCGATTTTTGGAAAGAGACATATGTACTTCTCTTTGTAACGTTTTAAGTAAAAAAAAAAAAAAAGAACCTCCCTGGTCAGTGGTGTCCCGCTTTACCAATGTTAAAATCTGGTCACCTTACTTTAAAATGAAGTTGCTGGCAGCACCTTCCAAAAAAGGAAAGCGGCAGCGAGCATGGCCAGCCATACCTGACATGGGGACTTTCACTGAACCACCTCACACACACACACACACACACACACACACACACAGAGGAAACCTGCGAGGTGGGTGCGAGTGCTGCTGTGACACTGATGCCAGAGAAGCACCGGCACCTGCCTGCGCCACACGCACAGGTGGCAGGCAGAGGAGTCTGGGAGAAATCCGGCTCTCCCTTCACCCCGCCCAGGCTCCCCCCTCCCGCCGGCTGTCGGCACAGACCCCTCCAGCCCCACCCTGGTTGAGACACCTTGGCTAGGATCAAGAAGCCACCACCTTCAAAAGCCTTTCATTCCACCCTAATGGGGCAAGGCGCCCGGGCTGCCCCGCCCTCGGGTGGGTTAGGGTTTAAAGGACATCAAAAGCGTTCCCTCTCCCAAAACAGCTCGCACAGGTCCTGTCTGGCGGCTGGAAATCACACCAGGAGAGACAGCCCCTTTCCGGTAAAGGCTCTGTGCCTCGCAGGCCCCTGCTCACAAGTCACCTGCATCCCCGGGAGGGACTCCCACACCGAAGCCTCCGTGCCCCAGCTGGCATCCTCTCCTCCGTTTATCTGCCCATTGCAACAGGCATTGCCTAATGCCCCTCCTGAAGGAATTGCACAGTTGCAAGTCCCGTGAGAATGGGGAGCAGGACAGGGGGGTGGGGGTGTGTGACTGAGCGAGGGTGTGAGAGGGGCGTGGGGTGATTTGGACCGGGGAAGACAGGATGGTGGAAGGATGGGGACACACCATGGGCAAGACTGGAAGAGACCCTGATCCCTAAGGAGGAAGGCCGAGGGAATGCCATGACCTTTACGGAGGTGCCAGGGAGCAGAGGGTCCAGTTATAGGATGGGCGTATGTGTGGGGTGGAGAGGGCTGTTTGTGGGGGACACTCTGGTGCATTGCTGGCAGCACCCTAGGCAGGACACGAGCAATCACAGATTATTCCTCTGTGAAAGCTGCCGAAGAAAATGTATGAACATGGGAAAATGTTTGCGATGTGATGGTAAGTGAGAAAAAGGTTACGAAACAGGACATTTAGTGGGATCCCTATTTTGTAACACTGACTGGAAAGACACCAGCCGCCCGCTGCTGTTACCCCTGCTGCGTGAGGGTGACTTGCATTTCTTCTTGGAGGCTGCCTGTATGTTCCAGATTTTCTGTAATGAATTAGAATACGATTTTTGTACATATCAGAAAGCATTATCTAATCTAATAAAAGAGTGATATGCAAATTAACCATCACTTTGAGACACCTAAGCCACGCCCACCAGCCAATCAGAGCGGCTGTATGCAAATGCAGCCAAGATGGCGACCAGCAGCCACAGAGCTAGAGCATACAGGAGGCTTCCGTTGCCCCAGCAATGGAGGAAATTGCCTGCCTAGGCCGGCTGGGCCTCTGCTCAAGGCAATAATGTTTCAATTATAGAAGCCACGGAGCTGAAGCAAACAGGAGGCTTTGTTGCCTACCTAGGCCTCCAATGAAGGCAACAATGTTTCAATTATAGAAGATAAATAAACCCCAGAAACATGATTCTAGCCAGCCTGGCTGGGACGTTGGGTCAATGGGAGCTGTGGGCAGCCTGAAAACGGCCCTCAGCCCCTCACCCAGGCCGGCCAGTCACCCCACTAGGGACCCGAACCCTGAAGGGACTGTGAACAGCCTGAAAATGGCCCTTAGCCCCTCACCCAGGCTGGCCAACCCCCATGGAGTGAGGGTTCCCACTGGGGAGCTTGGCCAGCCTGCAAACAGCCATCAGCCCCTCACCCAGGCTGGCCAGGCATGCCAGCAGGTGGACATCCCCTGATGGGTCCCAGACTGTGAGAGGGCACAGGCTGGGCTGAGGGACCCCCCCCCCACCGCAAGTGCACAAATTTTTGTGCACCAGGCCCCTAGTTTTAGAAGGAAATTCATTGACTATTTAGAAGAAAATTTATTGAGTACTTCTTAAATTCTACAGTTTTGGCCCCATCCAAGTAAATGTAAGCAGCGGCCACTGCTCTCAGATTGCCCTTGAACTCAGTCCTGGCACCAGGGTGCAGTTCTGTGCACAAGAATGTGGCCTCTGCCTGGGTCAGGTCCCTGATCGGCAGCTTCCTGGCTGTGTGACCTGGGCAAGTGCCTTGACATTTCTGTGTTTCTGTTGCTTCATCTGTAAAATGGGAAGAAGAATAGTATCTGTAAGGATTAGTCGAGCTCATACACATGAACACTTAGAAGAGCACCTGGCACTGGATAATCACGACCACAACGTTAGCTGTTACTTATTAGTGGTTAAGAACTTTGCCTCTGGAGTCACCCTGTCTCGGTTCAAATCCACGTTCTGCCTCAGTCTGGTTTAGGCAAGGGACTTTATCTCTGTCGCTACCTCAGTCTCTTAATCTTTAAAATGGGGATGAGGCTCAGGCTGGATAGCTCAGCTGGTTAGAGTGTCGTCCTGATATGCCAGAGGTTAGGGCACATACAAGAGGCAGGCAATGAATGCATAAATAAATAGAACAACAAATTGATGCTTCCCCACCCCTCCGCCGTCTCTCAAATCAATCAATAAAAATAAATAAATAAATACATAAAATGAGGATGAAAGTAATGGTGCTTCATTCATAGAGTTGTTATAAAAATTAACCGAGATAAAGTAAATGAGGATGAAAGTAATGGTGCTCATTCATAGAGTTGTTATAAAAATTAACCGAGATAAAGTATGTTACTTAGAAGAATGCCTGGTGGCTGGGCCCGTTGGGAGGAGGAGATGGTGGGAGGTTGGCCAGCAGGGCTGCCCCAATGGAAGCCAGATCAGGGCAGGGACAGCTGGGGGGAGGGGCGGAAGGTGATTGGCCAGTGGGCCCCACCCCTGATTGGGGTGGGAGAGCCCATTAGGGGTCAGCGGCTGGGGGAGGGGCCATAGGAGGTTGGTCCCCCAGCCCTGCCCCTGATCTTAGTGGGGAGACCCATGGGGGCCAGAGCTGACTTGAGGGAGGGGCTGTGGACTGATTGGGGTGGCGGGGGCCCATTGGGGGCAAGGCCAGCTTGGAGGAGGGGTCATAGGTGGTTGGCCTCCCAGCCCTGACACTCATAGGAGTGGTGGGGGCAGATCTGAGGTGGGGCCAATGGGGTTTGGCTGGCAGGCTCCTCCCCGCCCATTGGCCTGGTTTACTGGCCACATCATAGCGACTGGTCATTCTGGTCCTTAACGGCATTCTGGTCCCTGGCTTTTTATATATATAGAAGATTATTACTATTAGTATTGTAATATACTATACCAGGTTAATACATGATGTATATGTATGTATATACACTGTTTCTCTGGAGAACCCTAATACAGTAGGTCTGAATGTAAATTATTTTTTTAAAAATATATTTTATTGATTTTTTACAGAGAGGAAGGGAGAAGGATAGAGAGTTAGAAACATCGATGAGAGAGAGACATCGATCAGCTGCCTCCTGCACACTCCCTACTGGGGATGTGCCGAAACCAAGGTACATGCCCTGGACCGGAATCGAACCTGGGACCCTTCAGTCCGCAGGCCTATGCTCTATCCTCTGAGCCAAAACAGCTGAGTCTTGGTGTATTTTTAGAAGCCAAACTGGTTAGAGCTATAAATTGTTTTCTTGCTTGGAAAAAATTTTCTTAATGTGAATGACATTTCATGATGTTAAGTGGTTGGACAGGTGTAGGCGACCCAGGCGTCCTCAGCAGGTCTTCTTAGCTCTTCTGGTCTCTCCCCACAACTTCTGAGCAGGCTGGGACGGCAACATTGAGTCACAAATAAGCTTTAGAAATGCGCACCCATCCCTCCTCCGTGACCACCCCCTCCCTCTGCGGAGTTAAATGCGTGTGTAATAGTGGAGGACCGGAGCCAGCCTAGATGCGCATGCACACGACGGAGGGCTGTGCGGCAGCAGGAAGGAACTGGGCCTTTCCCCGGGCTGGTGTGGAATGGCTTCGGCAGGATTCGAGTGAAGAAAGCACGGAGCCTGACGGGTGGAAAGAATGTGTGCATCTTTGCTCACAGGCCCATGACCCTTCACCCACAGTTCCCAAGGCCGAAATCTCCGAAAGCCATAAGGAGTGTCTTCGGCGTGTGGCAAATTTACTTGGTGGCAACACTGGAGCTGAAAGGTTGTGCAGCCATTTGCAGTTTTTATGGATCCTCATTAGTGTGAACACCTCGCACCACAGACCTAGGGTGACCTGTTCGCCTGGGGCTGAGGAGGTCCTTGGATGAGGGACTAACAGAGCTCAACCCTGGACAATGGGTCACCTACACAGAGCCGGCTGGGGTGTCACAAACCGGCGGCACACACCTTACTGTCTGAAAGCTGACAGGTCTGGATCCTGAAAGCCCTCTGCCCCCAGGGCTTCGGATAAAGAAGTGTGGACCTTCTGCAAGGAGCCAGCAGCCAGCGAGCCAGTCCCTGGGAAGGAAGTGGGGGCTGGAGGGCGGGGGTAGGGGTGGGAGGATGGGGGGTTCATTTTGCATCTTTGGACCGTGATCCATGTGAATGTATTATCTCTTCAAAAAATAAATACAGGAAATAAAGGAAAAGCAGAACTCTGCACTTTTGACTGAACTACAAGTAGAATTTTAAAGATTTTTGGAAGAAGAAGTCCCTGGGCCCCTGCTATTGATGCTGTCGGAACAATATTTGTCTTTGGGTTTCTGCTGACTCTGGCCCATCCTGTCCTGGGGCGGCTCCACCTACGGAGCCCTGACTTGGGAGTCAGAGAGTTGCTTTTGTTTTCTCAGCTCCGAGTGCGAGCGGGTCCCCCCACCCCTGCCCCCGCCCCGCTCGGAGCAGCAGGTGGACGAGCCGAGGCCCCGGTGAGTTTTTCCTGGTTGGTATTTTGAAAAGTCGGGAACAATCATGCAAGACAAGTAGAGACAGGCTGGGTCAGCTGGCTCCCTGGGCGATATAATTAGCTGGTTCTCTCCAGCGTGAGTGGGAGGCTTGCTCCTCTGACACCAGCGCGGCCCAGGCTGATGCAACCAAAGGCAAGCCCGGGCAAGGCCGCAGAGCTGGGCGGCCCAGCTGTGGCCGGAGATGCTGATGCAGGGCTTGTGGGGAGGGAGGGAGGGAGGGAGGGAGGGAGGGAGTGGGGAGACTGCTTCAGGGCTTCAGGATGTGGGTGGGGGGCAAAGCTGGCCGCCTGCTCACTGGGCCTTGAGCTCCCACCCACCCATCCCCCAGGGTCTGCTGAGAGCTTCCAAAGGTGAGAAGGGCCTGAGCACAGAGGGACTAAATCAGGGTTCCCACAGCTGAGAGGGGGGAGGGGCAGGAGGTGTCCACCGCTGGGCAGATTTTTTCAAAACAGTGCCCGTGCCCCAGGGTAGCTGGCCCTCGCCCAGTTTTACTTCAGTAGGTTCAGGTAGAACCAGAACTTGGGGAATGGTTTTACATTGTGTTAATTATTATTTTTAAATGATATTAACTATTTAAAAATGTATGTTAGGAGGAATCAGCCTACCTTGTACCCTGAGACAGGCAGGTTTCACCCAGCACGACTGGAGGGGGCGCTGTCCACACCGACTCAGCGGTGCTGGTGAGCCCTGCTGGTGGCCCCCAGCGGACCTCTCCTCTAGTGGGGAGCAGCCCCTCACTGTTTGCTATGCCCCCTTCCAGAAAGGCTGGGTGCCTGTAGGGCCAGAGCACTTTGCACAAGGTCCCCACCCCCCACCCTCTAGGTGAGAATCACTGCGCTAGGGGAGGAGGGCCCAGTGGAGGGGGTTCAGGCATCTGCAAGGTGGCCCCCGAAGGCCTGGCCTTCCCTGTGGTCTCCTCCTGGTCTGGGCTGGGTTCCCCCCTCCCCCCCATCAAGAACCGGTCAGGGTCTGTGTACCTGCGTTCGGGACAAGGAAAGGCCTTCCCTTCGCATCCTCCTGGGCCCAGCAGGTGCGCTGATGGGTGTGTGAGGAAGGGGTTTCCTGCACTTAGCGCAGCGACTTCGGGCTTTGGTGTTGACTTGTGAAGACAGAGCAAACCTTGGCCCAGGAACGGCCCTGCTGTGTGTCCGGTTCCCTCCCTTGGAGCTACCTCATTTTCTCAGGCCTCTCCGGGCGGTGGGAAGGTCACGGATCTGAAAGCACCCGTTTTGTAGAGGAGATACTGAGGTCGGGACACTAAAGAAGCTGCATTTTCAGAGAGACACACCCAGCAGGCTTAAGAGTGGGCGCCCATGGGACCCAGGACAGTCCTGCCCAGGCAGCCCTCCGGTGCCCGGTGGCCAGAGGGGCCCTGGGACGCCCTGCACCTCCTCTTCTGTCAACATGAGTGGTTACAGCATCGACCTGTTACAGGACAAAGGTGATCACGGCTTTTCATCCCAGATGCCAGTATCTCTGATGAACAGAATGGCCCAGAGTACCCCCTTTTAACCACGTGGGTGATTCCAACATGAACGGAACCCAGCCGGTCCCACAACACGGAAGATGCACCAAAAACGCACCTCATTCGCCTGGCCGGGATGGCTCAGTGGTTGAGCATCCACCTAGGAGACAGGTGGTCATGGTTCAAGTCATGGTTCAATTCCTGGTTCCATTTCCTGTCAGGGCACATCCCCAGTGTGGTGCATACAGGGGGCAGCTGATCAATGATTCTCTTATTATTGCTGTTTCTCTCTTTCTCCCTTCCTCCCTGAAATTAATAAAACTATACATTAAAAACACACATACACACACAAGACACGCCCCATTCATGTTTACTCAGCATGGCCCGCTGGAGGATCTATGCAGCTACACCATGTTTCCAGATAAAACTCTCCAGAAGGAACTCGCTGTGAAACTCAAGACACTGGACTTAACCATCAAAACGTGGTTCAGAAACCCACGAGCCAAACTGAGGAAGCAGCAGCAACAGCTGCCACTAAGGCAACCAAGTCAGACTCCTCCAGCCAAGACCGAGACCCTAGCCCCCAGCGCCAAGCAGCCTTATTCTTTCCCCTGTAGTTTCAGATTCCTACAGCTCCCTTCCACCTCAGCCCTCAGGCCCCGCCCTTGGGCCAGGCACTCTCTCATCACGGAGAGTCCCACAGTGCAAGCTCCTCAGTTGCAGAGGCGGGGGCCCCGGTTCCAGCTCTGACCGTGGCTGCCCATGGCATGGAGCATAGAACTGGGCAGTTCCCCACCTGAGGACGAGCTAACTGGCTCTGCCTCCCACTGTCTATCAGTATCCATCACCCGATGGCCGCAGCGGGCACAGGGCTCTGCTCTTAGCATCTTAGTGACGCAGCTTTAGGTCTGTCGCTTGGGCAAACCTCATCCAGTTGATACGCAGAGGCTATTCAGCCTACAGGTAGACACGACCTGAAATTCCAGGACCCCCTGTCCCAGAAGAGTGGCCTTTGGATTTCTCTGATCAAAGTACTAACACATACCAGATTGTACAGGAAAAAAAGATATTGCCGTCCAGGAACACCCAGCTTATGGTGGCACTGATCCTTGGGGGCCATGTCCAGACTCACGTGGAAGAAGGAGGAGAGAAAGGCTTCTCCTCTGCCTCACTCCCCTGCTGAGGTGGAGATGGCCAGCACCCCTGTCCCCATCACAACCTGTGCCCCCATCCAGGGACTGCGTGGACCCCTGAGTCTACGTGGGGCCACATGACAAGTTCCTGGAGGGAAGGTGGGTGGCAGGTGTGAGGAGACCAAGCCTCCTGCACTCCCCGCTCCCTCCAGCTGGAGGCGGAGGTCCTGAGTCCCTCAGATCATGGACCCACTGATGGAAAGTCCCCTCAGCCACGGAGGTCAGCCCCTCGGCCACCAGAGCACCCCAGCTGTCTTCAGGAGTAAGAAATAAGCTCCTCTTGGGTTATGGCTGAAACGTGCGAGTTCCCAGTGTCACCACAGCTAGTGTCATCCTATCACACAGCCCTGCTTTCTTTCCCCAGTCTGGCCCTGAGCTGCGGGCATCCACCCAAGAGGAGACTTTGGCAATCCTTCCTCCCAGCAGGGGGCAAGGTTGTGAGAAACCTCTTCGGGGCGGGGGCGGGGGCGGGAGGATCATCTCTTCCCTGGCTCTGCTCCAGTGGGGCCACCAGCATTTGGGGCTGGGGTTGCAGCTGTTGCATTTCACAGCGGCTCTGGTGGCACTAGGACCACGCGTGTCACTCAGAGCTATCCTAGGGAAGCCAAGACAAAGGCAAGCAGCTGATGGGGGGCAGGGGAGCGGAGAGGGTGGGGCCACAGCCAGAGGCCTGGGTCTGCCCTGACTCTGCCTGTGTCTCCATGGGGCCTCCGTTCCCCGCTGTAATGTGAGTCTAACACACCTGCCCTGGATGGGGGCAGAGAGGGTGAGAGGTGAGGCATGAGGTCATGGATCCGAAATCCTGAAAGCATTTGGTGAGACTCCGCGCTGCCATGCAACCAGAGATCCAAACCCAAGAGCCTCAGGACTTTGAGGTATGTGGGACTTTTTAAACATCATTAGTTAGAGAAGAAAACAAAAGGGAAGAATGAATGATTCCTACCTACTCTTTTTTGGGATCACCCAGAAGCTGCTCTGAGCTCCTTGCCTGGGGAGAGGGCTGTCTTGGGGGCTTTGAAGGCCAGCTCAGAAGACTGGGCAGTGTCTGTGGGCAGTTGCCCTTGTCACCAAATGTCTGTTCCCAGGTGTCACAGTCTCTGAAATCCCACCATTAGTGCTTCATGCCTTTGGATTCCTGTTTGTCCCTCCACAAAAATGCAAGCAATGATAATCCCTGACATGTGCTCATGCTCTAGACTTATCCCAACAATCCCGAGAGAGACAGGCAGTGAGGCCCAATCACTTTTCTCCTAACAGAAAGGTTGTGGGGGCAGTTCTACTCCTTGGTGTACATCCAAGAGAAACTCTTGCACAGGCGCCCGAGACACGGGTAAGAATAATCATAGCAGCCCTTTGTATAACGCAAAATTGGAAATAACCTAAGTGCCCATCGACAGGATGTTAACTAACAGTGAAAACGATGGACCCCTGTTTTCATAGCATATTGCTGTGGCAGACACAACCATCTACTTGCTCGCAATTCTACAATTAGGCAGGGGCTCCTTGGGGACAGTTTGCCCCCACTTCATGTGGCTCCAACTGGGGCTGAAAGATCAACTTTCAAGATGGTCCCACTCACCAGCTGGCATGTCGATGCCGGCTGCCAGCTAGGAGATCAGCTGGGCCTGTTCTGGGGGAGGCCTACCGTTGTCTTGCATGTGACCTCTCCATATGACTTCTCACAGCATGATGAGCTCAGAGCTGTCACACTTCTCACATGTAGCTCCAGGTCCTCAGAAATGCAGAAGCAGAAGATGCTAGACCTTCTCAAGGCTTAAGCCTGGGTTGCCTACTTTTGTCCCATTCTGTTGACTAAAAGAGATACAAGCCAGGTATATTCCAAGGGAGAGGGGGGTGAGAACAATTACAAAAGAGTGTGAATACCCAGAGATACACTGCATTGGGTACCACAGACTTCCACAAACCACAACCACCCACAGCCACATGGCTAAATCTTAGGTAGGTTATGCCGCAGTAACAAACAACCCCCGCCTTTCAGTGACTTTCACACAACAAAGGGTTACTTCTTTCTCACACACATGTCCCACACAGGCTGGTGGGGTGCTCTGCTCCACACAGTCACTCAGGACCCCAGGCTGGTGGAGGCACCGCCATGTTGAGATGAGACCTCACTTTTGCCATAGCCATGGAGGACGGGACTAGAGAATTTCACTGGTTTTAGCCCCAAAGAGACAATGTCACTTATGCTCACATTTCATTGGCTAGAACGAGTCACATGACCCTGTCTAACCTGCAAAGGAATGCTGGGAAATGTAGAAGATGAGCACGCAGACAAATGGATGAGGGTTACTGTGTTGGCCACATGTGACAAAACTATTGAAAAAAAAGGGAAGTTCAACATAAGATTCAAGAGAGTTTTTACTTTGAGGTAGGGAAGGAAGGGGTCAGGATAGGAGAGTGTCTGATTTTTAAAGACATGGAAGTCTAATCTCAGAGTGCAGGCTAAAAATGGCACTTCTGTAAATATTCAGCTGAGGCTGCGAGGCCTCAAAGGTACAAAGATGAATAAAATATGGGCTCATCCCTGCCTGTTCCCAGCTCAGGTGATGCAGGGGGCATGTCAACCAAGCAGGCGGCAAAGCAGAGTCTCCAGGAGCTCTAGGAGCCACGGGGCACTCTGATAAGGCCTCCTGCCAAAGGGTCAGGAAGTTGGGCCATGAAGGATCAATAGGAGTTCGGTTAGTGGAGAAAAGAGTGAAGGTGGCGTAGGTTGGTCAGGAACAGTCATTCCAGGAAGAGGGAACCATATATGCAAACCCTTCACTCCTCAGGTGGTCTGTATCCACTGCATTTCCTTACCACCTTCTAGTTCCTCAATGACCTGATCAAGTCATTCACACTGTGCTATGCCACCCAGAACCCTCCACAACTCATTCTCTCCACTTGGAGTGTTGGTTGTGAATGCTTACAGTTGAGCCCTTTCTTAGGAATCAGACATAGATAAGGGTCATGTGCCCCCCTACTCCAGGGGTAGCCACATTCAACTGACAGGGGGAATAGGAATCAGAGGTATAAGGCCCTGCCTCTTGCTCCAGGGAGCTCTGTAGGACCAACCTAGCTCCAGAGCGCCCTCTGGGATCAACCTCCAGCCTCCATCACAATCCAACTCCTCTCTCTCAACTCCATCCTGTTTTCTTTACTCAGGTGTTGATGATTCGCATGTGTTCCCCAAGAAATATCCTTCAAGCAAATCTCTACTTCAGAGTGTGTATTCCGGGAAACCTACCGAAGATATCACTAAAGTGCAAATGATTAGTTAGTTTCAACAGACGTGTTTGCATAGCAATAATGATGACTAATATTCATATGCTAAGCACTTTGCCTATATGATCTTATTTAATAACTAGAGGTGCACAAAATGTGTACACAGGGGGGAGGGGGAATGGTCCTCTCAGCCCAGCCTGCGCCCTCTCCAATCTGGGACCCCTCAGGGGATGTCCGACGGCCAGGGATCGGGCCTAAACTGGCAGTCGGACATCCCTCTTACAATCCTGGACCACTGGCTCCTAATTGCTCACCTGTCTGCCTGCCTGGCCGCCCCCAATTGCACCCCCCCACTGGCCTGGTTGCCCCCAACTGCCCCTCTTGCCAGCCTAGTCATCTCTCACTGACCCCCCTTCCTGCCTAATCTTCCCCAACTGCCCCCCACTGGCCTGGTGATCCCCAACTGTCCCTCTCTGCTGGCCTGGTTGCCCCTAACTGTCCCCCTGCTGGCCTGGTCACCCCTCACGGCCCCCCTGCCAGCCTGGTTGCCCCTCATGGCCCCCTCGCCAGCCTGGTAGCCCCATGCAGCCTCTGTTCAGTCGTTTGGTTGTCCCTCACTAACCCCCCTGCCGGCCTGGTCATAGGCAGCCATCCTGTGAGGGTGTGAGGGTTAATTAGCATATTACCTCTTTATTATATAGGTTAGGATAAACAGGGTTCATGCCAAAGGAATGAATTTCTCATGGTGAAATTTAAGGCTTAGTGATGCCAGCTGGAAGGAAGTATTTGTGTAGCACAAATTCTATCACAAAATTCTCTGCCTCACTGAGTAGTCAAGTCCTGATCTGTATACTGTCTTGGTAAGTCCCCAGTGGGTCAGGAGCGAGGGGGAGGGGCATGTCTCAACTTCATTCTTCCTTATCAACAACAACAGAGCAGGGCTTCTGCTTAGTAATGTAAATCTCTGTTCTGTCTCTTCTCTGGGGTCTCATTTCTTGGGAACCAGCATGGAGGTAAATTCCTCTGAAAGCCAACTGCCCGACTAGGGCTCCCCGGGCCTCTTCTGAGAAATGGTGACATTGTTCCCAGCACTTCCTCTCCTTCTTGGGAAGTTCCTGCGCCACCACCGAGTCCTCCTCACATCCTCCTTTTCCAGGCTTGGGCTTTCCACCTTTCCTTTCCATCCTCACCTCCCTTTGGGCGGGAGGGGGGGTGGGGGAGGCGGGGAAGTGGGGAGAGTGCACGTGAGGTGAGATCTGGGCCTTTTTGTCCCCTAGGTTGAGCCTTGCTCCCTCACTAAGCCGCGGCTTTCTGAGATCCTGCCCCCTGCCCTGCCTGCCCCCTGGCCCTCAGTAACATGCCCCAGCATGCTGAGGCCTGGCATAGAAGAGGCTGATGGCTGTTTTGTCCAGGGGGATGCCTGCTTTGGGTGGAAAGGGGTGGATAATAGGAGACAGGAGAACCCCAGACCCCAGGGAGACCTTGGTCTGAGCTTTTCTGAACAGAATATGCAGTTTTCAGCATATTCCTTGGGGTTGGCCTGAGATCTGTTGCGTACACACACGTGTGTGTGTGTGTGTATGTGTGTGTGTGTTTGGGAGTCATATCTCCTGTGTGACTTCTAACAACTTGCTCCTTTGCCCTCTCCAGGGAGGAGGTCCTCCTTTAAAAACATGCCTGGCTATGCATTCATGTGTATGGTTGGAAACAGTAGGGACTTTATAAATATTTGTTGAATTCTCTTGTGGTGGTGGTGGTAGTGAGCTAGAAGTGAAAAAACAAAAACAAAATACACACACACACACACACACACACAAAACCCACCACCACCACCACAACAAAAAACCTCATTCCCAACAACAAAAACTTATTTCATTGTGAAGCTCCATGCCACAAAACTGTAAGTCGTTCAATACAAGCCTTCTTTAAAATGTTTTCCCCCAAAGTAAACAGGCAGACAATGTCCAGTCTATTTGCAATGCCTGGAAGCCCAGGGGATCCAGGGCAGCAGGAGGATGTGCTGTCTTCTGTTGGACTTCTGACAACCAGCCTT
>PVJC01025070.1:0-25014 GCA_004026665.1 Murina feae | reverse complement strand
GTAAGGAGTCAGGAACAATCACTTTAGATAATGACAATTGTTTTTGAATACACTGAAATTACAGGGTAATCTGATAGAGAGCGATTTGGGGCAGGAGGAGGCAACTTCAGATCAAGAGGCCAAGAACAATCTCTCTGAATTTTTACATTTGAGCTGATAACTGAAAACATTCTTGGCAGAGAGAAGTAAAAAGGCCTTGGAATGAGAAAGGGCTGAGCATGACAGAGCATTCCTGAGGAAGCTGGAATAAGCTGGAAGAGGGAAGGGTAGAAGTAGCAGAGAGGTGCTCAGGGTCCAGAACTCATGGGTGAGTTGGAGGAACTTGCCGTTGAATTCAGAATCTAAGGGAAGCTGTTGAAATGTTCCTAATGTGGCCTACATCCATTTTGAAAAGACTCCCAGGGCTACTGTATTTTGATGCATGACAACCAGGTGGAAAGTTATTGCAGAAGTCAAGAGAGAGAGATGATGGTAAGTGGTTGATAGTACTGGCAACTGAGAGGAAGGGGCAGATCCAGACGTGTGTGTGTGTGTGTGTGTGTGTGTGTGTGTGTGTGTGTGTAAAACTGCTTCACTTCACCATTTAGAATATTGGCAGAAAAGAGGGGCAACTGAAAGTGCGGAAAGAGAAAAAGAATTCATATTTTTTGGGCACTTGCCTTATCTAGCTACTTTATATAGATGATTTCATTTTATCCTCACAGTAATTGCCCACGTAGATCATCACCTGCCCCCTATTTGCCCCCTGAGGTAAGTTAAGGAGGAAATATGTTAAGTAAATTGCTCAAGGTTACTCGGAGAGAAGAGTTTCAAATCCAGGTCCATCTGACTCAAAACCTGAATCCTTTTTTGACCAAATATATCCTTGGAGCTAAAGATAAGAGTAAGGACAAAGCAGAAAAGGTCTGCACAGGAATCCTGAAGCCTCGCGGTTTGACTATTAAGAACTAACTTAGCGTCCTAACCGGTTTGGTTCAGTGGATAGAGCGTCGGCCTGCGGACTGAAAGGTCCCAGGTTCGATTCCGGTCAAGGGCATGTACCTTGGTTGCAGGCACATCCCCAGTGGGGGGTGTGCAGGAGGCAGCTGACCGATGTTTCTCTCTATCCCTCTCCCTTCCTCTCTGTAAAAAAATCAATAAAATATATATTTTTTTAAAAGAACTAACTTAGCTACAGCCTTTAACAACTGTCTCTTCACCCAGAATTCCACCATTAAGCCAAGATTTTTACCATGGATGCCCTGAAAAATCTCGGCTTAGCGTATCTCTCCAGGCTCCTCCTCCCAAACCCACTGTCCTATTGATGCCCAATGCCAAACCTTCATTTGTGTTTTTTGTCCAGCTATGGATTTGATATTACAGCAAAGCCCGTGCTTTCTGGGGTTGCTGCACAGGAGGTAAGAACTTTGGTTCTCCTTTGCTCCGCTCATGGGTAGCCCCTTCACACCCATTCCTATCTCTCTGAAACCCTGTCAGCCCTAACAACGGGGTTTCGATCTCCTCTGATTTTCATCAGGCATGGCTCCCCTGGCCTGCTGCAGCCCTCAGCCCATTGCTGAACTCCAGGTGTGGTTCATAGAGCAGCTGTGATGCCCGCAGCCAGCTGATGAGGCAATATCAAGGCTTTCCGTTCTGTTCCCCAGCCTCAGACAGGCATGTCCGAGCAGCACATGGTCTCAGTGGCTAAGGATGAGCTGTGCAGCCTTCCCCTGTCATTGTACCCTGAGGCTCAGCAGCACCCTCCAGTGGAAATCATCAAAGGTGATGATTAGAGTTTTTGAAGAGGCTGTTGTTTTTATGTTAAAGAAGTTACTGTACTGTTTTTTCTTGAATTTCTGTTAAAGCTCTCCTGAGAAGTCATCTGGGTTTAGGGTTTTCTTTAAAGGCAGATCTATTAATATGAAGGCCACCTGCTCTTAAAATGGGAGAAATGAAGACATGGGAAAAGAATATTGAGGCAAGGAAAAGTGAAGATATGAGAAGTGGCCTTTCAGTAACACGGCAGACTACGTTCACATGGAAGACACTCCCGCTACGAAACAGAAATGCTGGATAAAAAAATAAATTTCCTTTTCACAAAATAGATAAGTTCAAATTATGTGTGTGTGTGTGTGTGTTGAGAAATCTCCCAACTACCTAAAAGAAAAAGAGAACTGAAACCATAAGTAAACCAGTTGTCACCATGGCAACAGAAGAGGGCATCGGATCCTGATACAGGGTTCAGCTGCTAAGAGTTCGATGTCCATGTGAGTAGTTTTCATGGTATCAGCCTTTTTGGATCAGAGAAGTACAATAGAGTGTTTTGTTTAAAGCCAAGTCCTATCAGTGAAATGGGGATCGGGAAAAATTCCTCAACTAAGCCAGAAAATTGGCAAGAAACTTGCTATCTGCCCAGGTCTCTAATGTGGGAAATAACTCTCCTAAGAGAAACTGAAACACTAAGCCAGAGACATCTAAAGGTTAGTAGGAGTTGTACTAACTGTATGGTGCAGAAATTTAAAGACAAAAAAATTAGCCCACAAGCTAATTTTAGGGCCCCAACAAAGGAAAATGCAACACCTGTCCGTAGAGATAGCAGTAGTACACAGTGTGGGTGCCCTAGACTCCCAGCAGAGGAGGCAATAGCAGTGAACATTCAGCAGCCGCACAAGAAAACCAGGCACAAGGAGATATTCAGCAGACCAGACAGTTGGGAGAATCTGCACCACCCTAAGAGGTAGAAACAATACAACAATATTAAAGAGACTATGATATTTAAGAGCATATGGCACAAAATAAAATGGGCAGATTTGAAAAAGAACCAAATAAAACTTAAAAAATATAAAACTATGACTATTGAACTTGAAAACTAAATGGATGACGCCAGAGTAGATTAGAGCTAGAGACACTGGCATGAAAGATTTGAGGAAATCACCTAAAATGCAGCAAAGACAGAGAGAAAATGGAAAATAGGAAAGTAAGCTAAAGAGCCTTGGAGAATGGAAAGTGGAGATTCAAAATACTCTCAATAGGATTTTTTAAAGGGGACATTACAGAATGAAGAAAGAAAATATTTGAAAGACATGACTTACCCAGAATTGAATACAAACTTAGATCCTCAGATTGGGGAGGCAAGCAAAAAAAAAAAATTCAAATCCATGCCTGAACACTAAATAAGAAACTTCAGAAACGGAAAAGCAAAAGAGATTATTAAAATACCCAGAAAGAAAAGACAGCTTACCTAAAATGGAATGACAGAAGGCTTCTCATCAACAACAAAAGCAGTCAGAAAACAATAAAATAAGATCTTCAATGGGCTAAGTTAGATACATAATTCTAAACCTAAGTAAACTACTAAGAAAGGTGCTCTACAGAGATATTTAAAAGACTAAAAAGATTTCCTACTGTTGGAGATCATTAAAATAAAAGATAAAGATAAAATGAACAATTCCCTATGAACGTAAAATAATCCTGAGCTGGTATGTACCCAACATGTCCTTAAAGGAAAAACTGACTGGAGTTATAAGAATAAATTAACAAAAGTACATAGTGGAACTTTTTAACATAATTTATTCAAAAATGGATCAATTGAACAATAACTGATAAAGAGAGAGTATCTGAATAACAATTAACAAGCTTGATCTTATGAACATACGTAGAAGTTGGCACTCAACAATTAAAAGATTTCTTTGTAAGTACTTACGGAACATTTATATAAATCCAACCTCTCATTAAATATCTATTTACTGAGTGCCTTCTATATATCAGGGACCTTTCTCCATTAGGCTCTGGGGAATAGTCATGAAAATTAAGTCTCTGCCCCCTTGGAGTTTACATTGGGTGGAGAAGATAGAGCTTCAATGAAGGGATTCACATCGTGTGTAATGTCCAACAGTGCTAAGTTGATAAAATATAAATAAAGCAAATTAATAGGGCAGGCATGTGAGGAGCTATGGCGGACTGTGGCAGAGAAGGCCTCTCTGAATAGGTGACTTTGAGCCAACAGCCATATAAGTCATGATATAAGCCATGCAAGGATCTGTAAAGAAGAAACAGCAAGAGCAGTGGCTTTGGAGAGGGTATGTGCCTGGCTTGTAAGAATCAATAAAGGACCCAATATGCTAAAAGGAGGTCAGAAAGGGGAGCCGGGAGTGATGTGACCTGCATTTCATTTTAAAAGCATCCACGGGCAGCTCTGGGGAGAGTAGCAGGAAGGCCAGTTAACGTGACTGGGGCTGCAGGATCAGCAGTAGAGGGAACGAGTAGTGGCCAAATTAAAATCTTAAAGGTAGAACCAATGCTAGAGAGATCAGATGTGGGGTGTGAAAGAAAGCGATGAGCCGGGGTGACTTCAAGAGTGCGGTCCTTGTCCAGAACAACTCAGAGGAAATGGTAGCGCCTTGAGGTAAACACTGCGCTTGCCTCTTCCCAAGACCACATCAAAATTACAACTAAATTACAGGACAATCAACCTGAGAACCATCTGAAGACTCGCTGAACACAAGTCCTATAACTAAGGACATAAAGAAGAAGCCACATGGAGACTGAAATGTCTGTGTCGGTCATGCAGCGGGTGAAAGGCTTGGCTGGCCACTGGTGGCTTTGAAGAGGGGGACAGGAGGCCATGAAAGTGGGCAGCCTCCAAAATCAGGCAAGGCCTGGAAACAGGTTCTTTCCTAGACTTTCCGAAAGGAATGCACATCTTGTTTCAGTTCAGTGAGACCCACTTCTGATTTTTACCTCCTGAAATATACGCTAATAAATTGTTACTGTGTTAAGCCCATAGAAAATGCAACGCCTTTGCTGAGATGGGGACACTGGGGAAGATGTGTGTAGGGTGGGGAAGGGTGCTGGTAAACGTGAGATACCTTTTCAATGCCCTAGTGGACATTTAAGGTGGTGGTGGGGTGCTCCTGTTCTACTTCTGCATTGGTGTTACCCGCTCAGCCTCTCTGGGTATCTACCATTGAAATTTCTCAAGTTGTCATGGAGAAGAAAATGCTCCGTCGGCTTTTTCCATCATACAACTAATTCCGACGTAATTAGTTCTTCCAACCTAAAGGACTTTTCCAAGCAAAATTAAACTATCACTAATGAATGCCTATTATACTAAGTCCCTTCACAAATACCATCTCTAGACACAAACATCGCCCTTTGTGGAAAGGAGGGTGGACAATTGTATATATCTATTCTCGCTCTACATCCAGGAATACCATATTGGTAGTTTGAAATTGGCAGTGGGGAAGTATTTACACCAGGGAAATTGCCAAATGCTACAAGTAAGGACCTCCCCCCACCCCCAGCTCCAGAGTTAGTGGTTGAACATCGATAAACACACCAGTGATTATATCCTCAGACAGAAGGAAACTGAGGCTCTAAGAGGTCAAGTGACCTGCCCAGTCACAGGTGTTTTGACTCTGTGTCAAGTGTTTTTGTCTCTCATAGAATCCTCGTGGGTCCTTCCTTTGTGTCAGGCTTTGTACCAAATGTTATATGTGCATTTCTCTTCTAATGCTCACAACTCTACAGAGGAAATATGACTGTTTTTTTCACCTTAATGTCAAGGAAACTAAAACTTTGGGAAGTTAGTAGCTGATTAACAATCAAACATTGGTCCATTTGTTATTAGAGTCAATTCACTCAAAACTTCTGTCATCCTAATTCTAAGTTTTGCTTTGTCAAGATAAATCAAACTATTTTTCTGTTACAATATGAAGGAAAAAATGAGTGAAGTTATTATCAAAGGCACTAATTAAGTCCAAAAAGGTCATCTAACCTAATAAAAGAGTAATATGCAAATTAACCCTCACTCCACTATACTCACAAGCCATGCCCACCAGCCAATCAGGAGCAAATATGCAAATTAACTCAACTAAGATGGCGGTGGCCGCGGAGCTGGAGTTGCCCCGGCCAGTGGAGGAAGCCAGGGCCCTGCAGGCCCTGAACTCTACTCAAGGCAACAAAGTTTCAATTATCTAATCTAATAAAATAGTAATGTGCAAATTAACCATCTCTCTGGGATGCCTAAGCCACACCCACCAGCCAATCAGAGCAGCTCTATTCAAATTAACCCAGTCAAGATGGCAGCCAGCATCCACAGAGCTAGAGTAAACAGCAGGCTTCCGTTGCAACTGCCTGCCTAGGCTGGCTGAGCCTCTGCTCATGGTAACAATGTTTCAATTATAGAATCCACAGAGCTGAAACAAACAGGAGGCTTCCTTACCTACCTAGACCTCAGCTCAAAGCAACAGTGTTTCAATTATAGAAGATAAATAAACCACAGAAACCTGATTCCAGCCAGCCTCACTGGGACCCTGGGTCAATGGGAGCTGTGGGCAGCCTGAAAGCCTGAAAACAGCCCTCAGCCCCTCACCCAGGTTGGACAGGTACCCCAGTAGGGACTCGAACCCTGAAGGGACTGTAGGCAGCCTTAAAATGGCCCTCAGCTCCTCACCCAGGCTGGCCAGGCACCCCAGTAGGGACCCAAAACCTGAAGGGACTGTGGGCAGGCTAAAAACAGCCCTCAGCCTGTCACCCAGGCTCGCCACACCCCAATGGGGTGAGGGTCCAACTGGGGGGCTTAGCCAGCCTACAAACAGCCATCAGCCCCTCACCCAGGCTGGCCAGGCATGCCAGCAGGTGGACATCCCCTGAGGGGTCCCAGACTGCAAGAGGGCATAGGCCGGGGTGAGGGACCCCTCCAAGTGCACAAATTTTTGTGCACCAGGCCCCTAGTAGAAAATAAACCCCAGATACCTGCCAGGCTGGGACCTTGGGTTGCCAGGGGAAACCCAGGCTTGGGCGGGGGGGCGCGGGAACCAGGGCAACAAAGTTTCAATTATAAAAGTTAAATAAATCCCAGATACCTGCTTCCAGCCAGGCACCCCAGTAGGGACCCGAACCCTGAAGGGGCTGTGGGCAGCCTGAAACAGCCATCAGCCCCTCACCTAAGCTAGCCAGGCATGCCAGCAGGTGGACATCCCCCGAGGGGTCCCAGACTGCGAGAGGGCACAGGCCGGGCTGAGGGACCTCCCCCTGAAGTGCACGAATTTTTGTGCACCGGGCCTCTAATAATAAATATAAAAGGGGATCTCAATTTTGAATGACACTTTTCCAATACTCAAGGAAAATTCCTTGGAAGAGGTGGAATTCTGACAAATCTTTTTAATTATAGAAGAGAAAATGTCTGGCACACAGGGACACATTCCAACATGGGGTGTGGCTCCAGAGAAAACTTCAAGGCAGAAGTGTGACCATCTGATCCAGGGGGTGGAGAGCAAGTCCATCTAAGAAGAGCAGGGAAGATCCTCTGGGGAGCATGAAACAATAGAAATGAGGTTCTTCATGTGCCCGGGGAACAGGCTTTGAAGTGGAAATAATGAACTAACCAAAAAGCAAAACAGATTTCACTTTGAATTTTAAAACTTGACATTCCAGATAGAACAATATCACTTTAGAGTTTCCTTCTCTACTGCTTAGTGAAATAATGTATTTTTTTCTCCTTTCTACCTGGTGAAAATATCCAAGAAGATCCAGCTCATGTAGTCTCTCTTCCCCATCCCCCATCAGTCTCCTTTACCAGCCTCCAAGATCTTGGCAAGAACCACTCAGAGTGTACGATCAATGGGAGGAGGGGAGCTATGGGGGGAAAAAGAGGAACAACTGTAATAATCTGAACAATAAAGATAAATTTAAATTGAAAAAAAAAAAAAAAAAAAAAAAAAAAAAAAAAAAAAAAAAAAAAAAAAAAAAAAAAGAACCACTCAGGGTCACCCTGAAGCATTTTCAGTAGCAATAAGGACTTCTAGCCTGGGAACTTCAAGGAATTCCACCGACTTGTTATAAAACACTGCTGAAAGGTTAGCTTTCAGAGATTGGGTGCTCATGGGGAAAATTGCTCCAATTACTGTGTTTGAAGTTTCCAAGAAAAAAAGAACCAAACTAGAGGTACACAAACCCAAATATTTATGAACCCACACCTAATTCCCAGAATTCCTAGCTCCTATAGGATTTTCCCCATTTCAAAATTAAATATCTCAACATCTCCCCCAAAAAAATCTCTTAAATGTTTTAAGAATAAACACTCTAAAGTATTAAATACTTTAAAAGTAAAATTCACAGATTATTTTTTAAGTTCAAATTATTTCCAGAACTGAAATAGCATTCCAAACATATTAATACCTGTCTCCATAATTACACCCAAGGACCCCGTTCCCATCCAAAAAGAGAGCTTAGAATTCATAATGTCCCTAATATAAACATTTTTATCAGAAATGTACAGAACAGACCGAGTCGCTCTAGAAGAATAATGGAATCTTGTGAGGTTTTCTTTGTTGTTGTTGCTATTTGTTTTTTATTTCAGAGAGGAAGGGAGAGGGAGACAGAGACAGAAAAATCAATGATGAGAGAGAATCATTGATTGGCTACCACCTACATATCTCCTACTGGCATGTGCCCCTGACCAGAATCGAACCTGGGACCCTTCGGTCCGCAGGCCGATGTTCTATCCACTGAGGCAAACTGGTTAGGGCTGGAGTCTTGTTCTTGAAATGTTAATTACTGAGTGGTCTCAACATGGGTTGAACTGTGTCTACCCAAAATTCATATAACGTTGAAGTCCTACCCCTCCACACTTCAGAATGTGGCCTTATTTAGAAATAAGATTGTCGCAAACGTAGTTGGTTAAGATGAGGTCACACTGAAGTAGGATGGGTCAACAACCCAAGATGACTGGTGTCCTTATAAAAATGGGAAATTTAACCCATATACAGAGAGACCGCCCTGTGAACATGAAGGTGATAAACGGTGTATCTATAAGCCAAGGAATAGCAAAGACGGCCACCAAACCACCAGAAGCTGGGAGAGAGCAGGGAGCAGGCTCTCCCTCACAGCCTGGAGAAGGAAACTGCCAACACCTTGATTTCAGATTCTAGCTTCCAGAACTGAGACAATAAGTTTCTGTTGGTTTTGCCATCCTGTTTGGGGTACTTGGTTATGGCAGCCCTAGCAACTAGCACAGACGTCCTTTGCCATGCCTTCTTAGGCTCAGCTCCTCCATCTCACATGTGCCTCAAAACACAAGAAGGCGCAAAAAATAATGTGCAGGAAGCTATTCTTTCTTCAGGAAATTTGGTGAGAGTGCATATAAGCTTCAGGTGCTTCATATGTAAAATAAAGACAACATCCGCCATTAGCGTTTTGTGAGACTAATGACATGAAGCACAACATGTATCATGTTTAGTATCTAGTCCATAGTAGTGACTCAGAAAATGATATGGTAGCTGTCATGACTAGAAATAAAAATGATACTACTGAGCCTGTGTCAAGAAGACACATGAGATGAGGTTTCCCCAGGAGGCCCTGCCCGCAGACCGAGTTGCCAACAGCTGACATCATCGGGCTCCAACTCTCCCAGGGCCTGCACTGGTATCTTACCTTTCTACCCAAGCCTCAGCTAGACTACGCACCAGCATATCCCACCCTGCCTTATATCACTACCATCTGTGCTCACTGCCCCAAATGCAAACCACTCCTCTTTCTCTTGCTCTCCGCCCTGTTTCCTCTCTCCTGACCCATTCCTTTCTCCATCCAATGCCCTCGCAAATGCTGTGACCTGCCAAACCATCTTCCCACAGGAACTCTCTATCTACCCCCCCCCCCCGCAGCTGAAACAGGGTTCTCCGCTGATGACACCACCCCTCATCCTACAGCACTCCCTAGTGAGGTCTGCCCATTCGCCCACCCCCCAGATACACCAGGGTCAACGTGGGTCAGCATTTTACCCCACCCTACCCCACCCCCAATTATTTCTTTACCTTCAGACAAAACGCCTGCCATTTTGAGGTGCTTGACACCCTCTAACTCTCCTCAGCATAGTTAACTGCCAGCTCGAGACTTCTCACCAATTCTTATAAAATAAAAATGTGCTGCCGACTCACTGTCTTCCTCACCACTCTCCACTCTGGGTTACCTGAACATCCACATTCAACGCTGCAGATTCAAGAGCCCTGATCTCAACCCCACAATCTTCATGCCAGTTTAAGTTCCTTTTCTTCTCAAGCTAAATTCTATGACCAACCACTCTGGCTATTCTCATTAATAACCTCAACTTCCTGTTACGGCATCCTTCACCTGAAAATGCTCAGCTCTTGCTGGTCCAATACACCCACCTTAGACTCTGTGATATGCCACCTCATTCTCTCTCTCATAAATATCCTCTCAGTCATACCCTACTGCTTTATCACACTTGCTCTACAAAATCCCAGTCCTGGATCCAACTAGCGGTCAACCTCAGCAGTTACGCGCAGGCTGCTGAGAGCTGATGGAGAAGATCACATAGCGAGGAAGTGTTGAAGCATTACACATCCATCTTCTGAACCACAACTCATCCTGGGAAACCACCTCTGTGTCCATAGTCAACTTCTACCTCCAAAACTCCCATTGTTTTTCTAAAATCCCTTGCCCTTCTACTCTTTCCTCCTCTCATCAAAGGTCTCTCCTTTCTGTATCTTTCAGAAAAAGAGAGTCCATCTGACAGGAAGTCACCCAACATCCTGCATCCCAACCTACTGCTTGTGCATGACCCTGATCTGCTTCTCTCCTATCACAATAAACCAAAGGTCTTCTCCTGCCAACCACCAATCCTTTTACTTTGCACCCCATCTCCTCTTGCTTCCTCAAAGCCCTGGTTTCATAAATCATCTCTTCTCCCTTTGGCATCTTCTGTCTCTTCTACTCCACTGACTCCTTTCCAGCAGAATTATACATTCTCTCCTCTCTTCCATCTTAAAACATTCTTTCTTAACTCTAAGTCCCAATAACTTAAAATTATTGAAAATTTACTGTGTGCAGGGGATTGTGCTAAATTTGGGGCATTTATTATTTCAATCCTCACATCAACTTTATTGAGGAGATATTACCTCCCCTCCCCCCACCCCGTTACTGAAACTGAAGAAATTAAGATCATGGGACAAGTAATTGGTGGAGCCAGGCTTCCAACCCAGGCATCAGACTCCAGAGACTATGCTTTTAACCACAATTTTCTTACCCATCATTTTAGCATCCTGCTCTCACAAACCGCAATAACACTGCATTTTACCCTGTTTAGTTTAGCTTTTATTTTCAATATTCTTACATGGATGGAGTTGATAACTTCACCTGCTTAAATCTAGCAACTTTTTAGATTTCCACACACTGTTCATTCCTGTTTCTCTTCCTACTGACCTGGACTTTCCTTTCCCAAATCCTTTATGAATTTCCCTTCTCACTGTCTCTTAAATACTTGTGTTCTCTATAGTTCCATCTTGTCTTTCTTCTTCTCTCAGTCTCATACTCCCCTTGGATGATCTCATTTATTCCAATGGCGTCGGCTGTCATCTATATAAGTTTCAAGTGGACAGAACAGCTATTTGGCATGATTCATGCTAACACTGACAGTTGGAAATGCTGAGGGGATGATACCTGGAGACAGACAGGCCACCCAAAAAGAGACATTTACTTTGATAAATTAACCATCAACTAAGGTCTGGCTCTCAGACTTCCAAACTCAGAAACTTTAACTTGACACTGTCAGAGTATGTTAAACAATAGAGACTGACGTATAAGACTGGTGTGCCAAAATATGAGTTACCAATCAGGAATATAACTGTCTGGTAAGTCTGACAAGAGCTTTCTCTCTCTATAAGGAAAGTGTATAAGGTTAAATTATCAGGAGGCTCTTTGGTGAGCATGCAATCAAAACGAGGAGAGTTAACAGTTTGATCCAAATATGTAATGACATCATTACATATTTATAAAGATAAATAGTCTATGGCTACAGTTGGAGTGTTGCTTATGGGTGGACTGGTTATTTAAAAGCAGAATGAACTAATACTCTGAACCCTAGATCAAACTTGGCACACACACACAAAAAAACCACCCAAATAATTCAATTTTTAAAATGGGCAGAAGATCTGAATAAACATCTTTCCAAAGAAAAATACAGTTGGCCAACAGGTACATGAAAATGTGCTCAATATCACAAATTATCAGGCACACACCTCATACCTATTAGAATGGCTATTATCAAAAAGACAAGAAGTAACAAGTGTTGGAGAGAATGTGGAAGAAAGTGTTGGAGAGAATGTGTGCTACTAGTGGGGATGTAAACTGGGGTAGCCACTATGGGAAACAGTGTGGAGGTTCCTCATAAAGTTAAAAATAGAAGTACTGGATGATCCAGCAATTCCACTTCTGGGTATTTATCTGCAAAAAAAAAACAAACACAAAACAAAAAAAACACTAGCACCCCATGTTCATTGCAGCATTATTTACAATAGCCAAGATGTGGAAACAACCTAAGTGTCCATTGATGGATGAATATAAATACACACACGTATACATACACACACACAAATACACACTGTGGAATATTTTGAGCCGTAAAAGAGAAGGAAATCTTTTCAACTATGACCTTGGGGCGTTATGCTAAGTGAAATAAGTCAGACAGAGACATACAAATACTGTATGATCCCACTTAAATGTGGAATCTAAGAAAAAAAATGAGCTCATAGATACAAAGAACATATAATTGGTGGCTGACAAAGGTAGGGAATAGGGGGTGGGTGAAACAGATGAAGGAGGTCAAAAGGTACAAACTTCCAGTTATAAAATAAGTCAGTCATGGGGATATAAAGTACAGCGTAAGGATTATAGTCAGTACTGGATTGCTTATTTGAAAGTTGCTAAGAGAGTAGACTTTCAAAGTCCTCAACATAAGAAAAAAAATTTGTAATGTAATTAACTAGATTTACGGTGGTGATTATTTCACAATATATACAAAATGTACATCTGAAACTAATATTATATGTCAATTATATGTCAATTAAAAACAAACAAAAATACATTGGGTTGTGCAATGCCTAAGTTTGTTTCTGTGACTCTTTTTCGCCCGTGTACGTTTTCATTTATGTTTTGTTTGGACAAGTTAATGTATAAGGAGCTTGCTGTCAAGACCACTGGCCAGAGAGTAACAGAATCTCTTAAAGAGAACTTCACGTATGTTTTCTCTTCTAGTGTGTGACAATTTCATGTCTTAACCTATAGAAGGCAATCATATTTCCCTTTTTTCCATATTCTAAGGATCAAGTCCAGTTTGTTGAACTTTCTTAATAGTTCGGAAGTTTATCCCCTTCTTCCTATGCCCAAGTCTCCTCACTATTTCCCCCGAATTGCTGTGATGGCCTCAGATTTCATCCCTCAGCTCTCAGGACTGCCTTGCTCCAACCCATCTGCAAGATGAACCACTAAAATGAAAACCTAACCTTGTCATTCCTCACTTGTAATCCTTTCAGGCTCCTGATAGCTTTCAGGATGAAATCCAAAGGCCTTAATACGTTCCTTAAACTTCTTTTGCTTATGCACTTTCTTTAAGTTTCAGCCAGGCCACAGATCTTCCAGAAAACCTTTGCTGACCATCACCTTCCTGAATTCAGAATCAGGGGCACTGCTCTGCATTCACACAGCCCAGTGTTTCTTTCCACTCTAAGCTGTAGCAGGTTATATAATGCCATTTCTCTGGCACGTTACCCATATGTTGTTAACTTCTTGTAAGCTAGGTCTCATTATCTTTGAATCAAAAGCACCTAGCACAGCCCTTGACAAATAGTAGGAAGTCTATTATTGACCGATGAATGAGTGAATGAATGAAACACTGACTATAAGGGCTTATCTTTGGATTTTTAAATTCTCTTGTTGGTTTCCCAATTAGGAAGCAGTGGTCTAGGGCCCAAGAGGACAGTGCAGCAATGAACATATGCTTCTCAAATACTGGGTGTATTAGAATTGTACATTTGAACTGGTTCAAACTGTTTTTTGCCTATAGGTTGATTAATAACCAAGGCATCAGGTAGATGCTTTCACTCGAGAATTTTTTAGTCTTATTGTATAAAGGTTCTACTATTTTTCTTCTCTCCAGTGCCTATTGAATCTTTATAGACAAATGTGAGACATTCAATAAGTAAGAGCAACACCACTGATTTTTTAGTACTTTTAAAGGACCTTGACATACATTATATTATTTAACCACGATGTTACTAAAGTAGGAAAAGTTTATACATTACACCTTACATTTGACATAAGACCATTTTTATATTTTTCCTATTCCCTGCAGAGATGGGGATCCTCACGGGATTTATCAGAGATAAACAAAACCAAGGTTGAGAATACTGTAGACTTGTTAGAACCACCTATGGTGTGGATCTCTTGTTTGTACAATGCTCTTTAGAAATTAAGGTATTTGTAGTGACACTCCTTCCACCAGTCCAATTAAAACTGAAAAGTGAGCAGACTATCTTAGGGCAGGCAGCTGAGATACTCCCAACTGCATAGAAATCACCTCTAAAACTTACTTGCCATGCAAACATTCAATAACTACCCAAGACTCTTGTCATTATCTGGGTCACAATGATGCTTTCATTTCAAGCTTGGCTGGGAGATGTATATCACCCAAATGATAACTAGCTTGTCTCCAGTGCCTATTGAATCTTTATAGACAAACTAGAGGCCTGGTGCACAAAATTCATGCACGGGGGAAGGTCCCTCAGCCTGGCCTGCACCTCTCCATTCTGGAACCAGCCTGGTCGCCCCTAACCACCTCTGCCTGGTGCCCGCCACCGTGGCTTTGTCCGGAAGGATGTCTGGTCTAATTAGTATATCACCCTTTTATTAGTATAAATGTGAGTCATTCAATAAGTAAGAGTAACACCACTGATTCTTCAGTGCTTTTAAAGAATTCAACTTCGCAAATCACATTGTTTAGTTTTATTCTTCTGATTGTTATGATTTTAAAAGCAAAATCATAGGCATGCGAGGCAAGATTAAAATATCCAGAGAAATTCCCAGTTCTTGTTTTCAGAATTCGGTGATAAAACTTTTCCTAAGTGTGTACTGTGTGGCAGGCCTGTGAGATACTATAAATGAATCCTGCCAGATTGCTTAATGTCTCATCAGAGAGAAAGGTAGGGAAGCAGAGTTATGAAGACCATTGAGAACGGTTATTGTATGTTTGACCAGGGACACATCATAAGCAAAACCAAATTCTGACTTACCAATGATCAATTGAAAGCTGTTCCTCTACTTAAAAAACAACAAACAAAAAGCGGGAGTCAGAGAGGATTCTGTTGACTAGTAACATTCCTAACTCATGTAACTTATTCATCAAAATGTGGTCCTTACTTTGGGAGAAAGTTTTCATTGTGGGTAGCAAAATGCTTCTACATGTCCTTAGAAAATATCCAGAGACCTGGGATCCCCTCTCATGTTAAAATGCTCTATCATGAAGAGCATGCTCGCCCTCCCAGGAGCATGCCCATGCTTTTTCTTTTCCCTTCTTCTTCCCCAACAGGCAAGCAACTCCTAAACTCTAAGGGACCCCACAGGCTTGCAACCAGGGCAGCAATGGGCAGCAGCAGCTCGTCTAGGTATTAGGTAGGAAGTTAGACATGAGTGGCTGGGGTGGGGTCTGCCCTGGGGTCCTGAACAGGGGTCAGACCAACACTGCCTTCAGACCACCTCTCTGTAGGCCACCCAGAAGCCAGAAGACTGTCAGCAGGCAGGTTCAGAATCAGCTGGATTTTGGCAGAAGCTCAGAGGAAAACAACATTACCTCAGCGTGAACTTACTAGGGTCCTAAACTGATTATAATAAAATTTGCATTGCAGTTTAGAACCATCCCCCTTGGATTTTTCTGTATGCATTATGGGTAAAGGCATGCAGAGAAGAATTATAATTATACTAGAGGCCTGGTGCACGAATTCGTGCATGGGTGGGGTCCCTGGGCCTGGCTGGCAATTGGGGTAGATTGAGACCATCTCACCCAGTTCTGATTGACCAATCAGGTCAGGCTGACCAGAGGGGAGGGACCGCAGGAGGTTGGCTGGTCACAAGAGGTTGGCTATGGGAGCGCACTGACCACCAGCGGGCAGCTCCTGCATTGAGTGTCTGCCCCCTGGAGGTCAGTGCGTGTCATGCTGTCCAATCCTAACAGTCTCTTAGGCTTTTATCCTATTTAATAAAAGCCTAATATGCTAAGTATCTGGTCGCCTGTTCAACCAATCAAAGTGTAATATGCTAATGAGATGCTAAAGATGCTCAATCGCTAGGTATGATGTGCACTGACCACCAGGGGGCAGATGCTCTGACTGGTAGGTTAGCTTGCTGCTGGGGTCCAGCTGATCGGGACTGAGGGAGACTGGCTGGGTATGCCCTGGAGCCTTTCTGCAGTCCCTCCCTGGCTGGCCAAATTCCCCGTTCCTTCCCAGTCCCAACTGTGCACTAGTGGGGTCCTGTACCCTCTCACAATCTGGCATCCCTCAGGGGATGTCAGAGAACTGGTTTTTGCCTGATCTCACAGGCCAGGTCTAGGGACCCCACCGGTGCATGATTTCATGCACTGGACCTCTAGTATATATAGAAGATAATTCTATTCTATTAATCATCCCAGAATGCAAATTAAGGTCTCCACCTAGAAAATCTCTCATTTAAACTGTGTAAGTCAGGAGTTTAGGGCCATTGTCTCTCTCAACTGGCTCACTCCTTGCTTGGAGTGCATCTTCAATAAATCCCACTTTACTTTTAAAAAAAATAAAATTAAATACTCTATCATGCTAGGAAATGAAGTAATCATTGCAACCAAAATCTCTCACTCTTCAATTCTACTTTAGTTTGGTTTTTCTTGGATTTAAAAGACCAACCCTTTTCCTCATGAAAACCCTTCTTCACACAGGAGGAGCTACAGGCAAAGGGAGACTAATATCTTTTTCCTACACATATTAAAACTGACATTTCAATTTGAAGTTTAGCTCATATAAAATGTTGATAGATTTTGAAGGGCTGAGAATTCAACTCAATTCTGATACCTGTTTACCTGGAGATAGCATCAGATTCCACCAGTTATAGGGTTTAATTCTACAAGACTGCACCCTCCCCCCAACTTAAGACTTCAATCACAAGCCCCAGTTGTTTCGTGTGCTCCTGACCACCAGCTACACCTCACAGGTGCCAACAACCCCCTCCCTTGGGTTCAACTAATTTGCTAGAGTAGCTCAAAAACCTCAGAAAATGCATTTACTCATTAGATCACCTGTTTTATTATAGAAGAATATAAAAAAGGTGCCACACACTAAACCTGACAAGCTCAAGGAGAGGCCTGCATGGTGGGCCTTACAAACAGAGGCCAAAAGTAACCACGTTAGGATGGTCTGGACATAAAAATTCCTAACTGGAAGTGAGCCATGGTGGATAGTCCTGTCCTAGGCCTGTGGCTTCCTTGACAAAGGTCAATCTTTAACTTAAGTGAGCCTGTCTACTTACTATCCTTTTGTATCTGAGAAAACACTCCTTTGAAATGTCAGAGTAATTGCCCCTTTGCAGACCCCTCAGGGCACAACCTATAGCAGAACCCCTCATTGTTACCTTATTCCCTGCAAACCATCTCAATGTGCTGTAAATGTCAACTACTGACTACCCTGTACCCACCAATGTAAAAGAAATGTGTTTCTATTTTACTTTGTTATCCAATCCCAGAGATTTCCCCAGTTTGCTTTCTCCCACTCCCTTAATCTAACACCAGTGGATTTCATGGGACCCTCTTTGCACCTCCCCCTCTGATTCGAATACATAAATAAAGCTGTAATACTGCCATTCTCTGGAGTATTGTCTCAATTCATTGAGATTTGCTTCCTGCAATTGTCATCAGTTTGGCTCAAATAAACTCACAAAATTCTCTATAGATGTGGACGTTTCTTACATGGATATCAGCAACAGTCAGATGGAACAGATGCCCAGGGAAAGGTGGGGACAGGACACAGAGCTTCCCCGCTCTCAGAGCTCCCCCTCTCTCTGCAGCTCCATGTGGTCCCCAACCGGAAGTTCTCTGAAATGGCCCTTTTGGGTGTTTATGAAGGCTTCATCACATAATAATGATTGACTAAACCACTGGCAACAGACAACTGATTCATCCTCCAGCCCCTCTCTCTTCCCCAGAGGTCAGGAGTAGGAGAGAAAATTTCAATCTTCTCATGTCAAAGTTGGGTCTCATGCAATATCCTCATGCAACTACATGAAGGAACCTTGAAAACATTATGCTCAAGTGAAAGAAGCCAGTCATAAAAGAACACATATTATACGATTCCAGTCACATAATAGTCCAGAACGGGAAAACCTAGAGAGACAAAAGGTAAATTAGTGGTTGCTTAGGGCTGGGAGAAGGATGATACAGGGATAGAGAACTGATAGATAAATAAAAGGCCTGAGGTTTCTCTTTGAGGTAACAAAAATGTTCCGAAATTGTGGTGATGGTTGTATATGTCTGTGAATATGAATGTTTGTATGATATGTGAATTATATCTAAATAAAGCTGTTAAAATTAATGCATTACAAGTGATTAGAGAAGTTTTAAAAAATTTTAAGATAGTTAGCATCAAAAAGCTGGCTTGATATTCCATGTCCCTGGTCCTCTCTGATGCTTCCCCTTCCATGGGTGTGTTATTGATCCTCCAAGACTGGCTTCTGATGTGCACATTCTCTGAGTGATTTTATCACTTCCTTGTCAAGTTGTCAGACTTTGTCCTCTATGGCTATGTTTTCTATGTATTTTAATTTTTACCCCCACCTGCAAGCACACGCTGTTCCCCAACCTGTAATGCAGAGGTCCAAAGCATCACCTGAAAGGCCGACAGGTCTCTGTCAAATGCCGGAGACTACATCCTAGGGTCTCCTCCTTTATTTCATCTAGCTAAATGCTGCAGCAGGTATCAAAGAGCTTTGAAAAGTTGTAGTCAAGGTCATTAATAGAATTATTATGATTATAATTAATGCAATTGTTATATTCAATATAACACACATTATTTCTTTTCATGTCGGTTTTATCACCCAACTGTAGGAATTTGTGTTAGGAACTATGATAAGCAACCACATATAAAACAATCAGTCATAAAATGTCACAGTTAGAAGTGACCTTAGAGCCCTAACTGGTTTGGCTCAGTGGATAGAGCGGCGGCCTGCGGATTCAAGGGTCTTAGGTTTGATTCCAGTCAAGGGCACATCCCCAGTGGGGAGGGTGCAGGAGGCAGCTGATCAATGTTTCCCTCTCATCGATGTTTCTAACTCTCTATCCCTTTCCCTTCCTCTCTGTAAAAAAATCAATGAAATATATTTTTTTTAAAAAGTGACCTTAGAGATGTTCAAATCCAATTCCCTCATTTTACAGTTCAGAAAACATTCAGAAAGATAAACTGACTTTTCCAATGTCACTCAGTAAAACAGCCAATCCCCATTCAAGGCCTTTTCTGTCATTCTAAGTTGATCACCAATCACAAGTAAAAGGTAATCAAAATTGCTTAATGATTTTACACACACACACACACACACACACACACTGTGCGAAAGAAAATGTCACACCAAGATATTATTACAATCTATTAGAATGAATTAGTAAAAGTTATTAGTATGTTTTAACTCCTATTTCCCTCTTTATCTTCAAAATTACTTTAAATACTCTTAGATAACAGAAACACTTGGCCACTTCTCTGTAATTGCAATGAAAACAGAATTAACAGTATTGCTCTATTATACTTACAATTAATTTTATGGAACCAATTTAATCATTTTCGTGTATTAATTCTAATAGGATCTAATTTATTAGTCATCTCTTATTAGCATGCCAAGTTTCCCCCACTTTGAAACATGATTACTAAACTATAGGAAAGTCAACTACAGCAAACTTTCCCATTTGGTAACAATTGGAATGCAGCATACCACAATGCAATTTATTCCAATAATTTTCATATCACATTGAAATATCATGATGATCCAGTTTCCATTTATGACTTGAGGCAATTTCTGTGTTTTGTTTGCAGCAACATCATTTCATAAGAGTCTTTTGGAGAAGAGCAAATTGTGTTGTTAATTAGAGAAAACAATTTTTACTTTGTTTTTTAGCCAACTTCAGATTTACCCCTACAGAAGAAACATATTTAGGCTCTTCCAAAATAACAAGTTTTGAACTGCATCAACATTGACATCTTGACATTTAATAAATTGAAACATTGTAAGACATGAGGTGTCTTACTAAGAGAGGAAACACAGTAAATAACCATTCAATTAATTCTTCATTCAAATATAAAGAATATTTCATCAATGTAGAAAGAGTAGGATATGTTATTGTTTTCATCATCTGAAAGGGGGGGGAGGAATTCTATTTCCCCTCCAAACTTCCCCACAGCAACTTTTTTCAAATAGTTGACAACTGACACATTTGATACCTAGCAATATTTTGAACTTGTTTGTCAAATGCACAAGGAAAAAAATCTGGAATTCTCAATGTCAAGCTTTCATTATAAAGAGAGCTATGTGGAGGACTTCTACAGAAAAGAGAATTCCAAAGCAGTAAACATATGAGAGAACAGTGGGGGAGGGCTTTTAAGAAGCCGCTGCTTTATTTCTTCAACCAGGCAGCAACTCGTGTTAATGAAACTCAGGTGGATGCTACACAGCACGCCCCAGGGTTCCCCTGGCCATGCTGCCCTCCACAATGACAATGAGGGCTCCTATGCGACTCAACTCGCAGAAAGGTGCCACTTTAAAGGGAAACTGGAAAGGAAAAAAAAAGTCAGTCGGGTCCTGTTACAGTGGAGAGCTGAAACCGATAGCTTTAGGGCAAAAATAAAGAAATAAGTAGATAAATAAAGTCCTTTGGCTTCCGCTACCTTTACAGAGCACTGACACACCAAATTACGTGCGTTTCTACTGCATAAGCCACAGCCACAACGTTTACACCCATCTGTGAACCCAGCTGATGATGAACTGTGCGAAGATGAATAGATTCAGTAAAGCAATGAATGGTTTCTCTCCTCCTCATCGCTTCCGTTCCGCTAGGAATAATTACGCCCAGCCTCCTTGTCTCACACAGGTTTTCCCCATCCTGGGGGAGCGTTATCCTGCGCGTGCTCTCCACCTGGCTGCTGTCAGCTGTGGAAGGACTGCGGCTGAACACCCGTGTTCAAATCTGCCTTGGTAACGAAACATCCTTTAGCTCCAACATTAAAAAGCCGGCAGACGCCGTTGCTCAAGACTGGATTGTGGGTTTCCCACTTGCACACATTCGGGTTTGGGGACCACGGTACCAGCTCCCTGGGCAAGCCATCTGTCCACTCCAATGGCTGAGGGGTGAGCAGGTAGCAGGGCCACCCCAGAAGCCAGGCAGCAAATCTTTGTTACAACTATCTTCGGGCTACACATCTATCAAAAAGATTTCGAAACTTCCCAACACTGAGAACATTTCATCGCATAACGCACGATGTGATCATAAGAAATAACAGACATACGCCCAGCGCTGAGCCTCGACCTATGCAGCAGGAGGTCACCGCTTGATTCGGGCACGTGCAGGAGGGCTCCCCTGGGCACGTGCAGGGTTGCGGGCTCCATCCCCAGTGTGGGGCGTGGAGGAAGCAGCGGACCCATGATTCTCTCTGATCATTGATGTTTCTCTCACTCTCTCGCTCTCCCTTCTTCTCTGGAAGCCATAAAAAAAAGATATTATTTTAAAAGAAAGAAATAACGAAGAATAAACATTCCCCTTACCTGGATCATGGAAAGGCACCAGAGCAAAGTTGTAAAGAGGTCTTTTAGGTCTTTTCAGAGACGTCTCCAAAATTTTGGAAGCCCCTTCGATAACCTGAACTAAGTCGTCATACATGGAGCCAGTCACATCGAACACAAAAGCCAAGGTGGAGGCCCCCTCGGGCAAGTCCTCGGCGCCGGCCTCCGACGGGGGGCTCGCGTCCTGAGCGAGGGAGGAATACAGCAGAGCCAACAGGAACCCTGCGCGGACGGAGTCCCGGGAAAGCATTTTCTTCTCTGTCTTTTCTCCCTCGTTTCCTGAGCGCGGTGCCTAGCCCTCCTCAGCCACAGACGGAGGGTCTTCCCTCCGAGCAACTCATCAGACCCTGGAAACCTCGCTGAACTGGCCAACAGTTTGGAGCCGAGACTCGGACCGGGACAGGCACCGAACGCGCCTCCCCGCACGGGCTGAGCGGCAGAGGGGCAGAGCTTTTGTCTGCACGCAGCTTGCCCCGGGGGCCGTATCTGCCCGCGGCCCGGGGGCTGGGGGCTGGGGGGGAGTGCGGTGGCGCGCCCGGCCCGACCCGGGGGCGCACTGAGCCCTACGGCGCCGCCGGAGTCCCGCCGCCCTCGCCGCCGCCGCTCTCGCAGGGCCCGCCGCCGAGCCTCCCCGCTGCCCACTGTCCGCCACTCGCCCGGGAGCCGGGAGGAGAGCCTGGCTCGGCCTCGCCTCCTGATTGGCCCGTGCCGCCCCCAGGGCCCCCAGCCTGGGCCCTGAAGCCCCGCCCCGCTCCGCGCGCGCGCGGGCGACTTCTCTGCGCAGGGATTCGGGGTCCCTCCAGTTCCAGGCAAGCGCTCCCAGGGTGCGCGCCGCTCCCGCCCGCGCTGTTCCTAACCTACAGACACCCAGGGGACGCGATGGGGTCCAGAATGGGGGGCAAAGACCCAGACTGAAAGTCACCGCGCTGACGAGCACAAAAGGGGGGGTTCTTTTTCTTTTTTGTACAGCGCTGCTTCACACACCTCCACCACGATTCCCCCCCCCCCCCCACCAGAAGCCAGGACGCCCCGGCCCAGCCTTAGGCCCCTCGGCCCAGACAGAAGCGGGAGCTGGAAACTTTTCCACCTGGGCTGCAGCCACTGTCACTCTTTGATCTCCTCGGGGACTTTGGGGATGTGGAGTAGAGGGAAGGAGGGAGCTGGATGAGCAAAGAGCCAGGGGAATGGGAAAGGAGCTATTGAAAGAAGTGAGAGAGACAACAGGAACTGGGGTGTCAGAAAGATGGGAGAAGGGAAGGGAGATGGACTGGATACAGGATGGAAGCCAGGTAGAAAACTGATTTTTTAATTTCACTGTCAAGATCTATGTTTGCTGAGCACCTTTAATCCTCCCTTTGCATGGTGAGGCAGAATAATATCCCCACTTCACATTTCCTGCCATAGAACTGCCATGTGCCAAGTCTCAGCCAAAAATCCATTTAAAAGGTGTTCCCCTCCGTGCCATTTTCTTGCTGATAAGTAAGGAAACCTCGCCCTGGAAAATATTACAAAGTTTTTCCGTTGAGTACTTAATTATATACATTATAATACTAGTAACAGAGATAAGAAGGTGGACAAAGAAAGTCAACCATCGGCTAAGGATTCTTTGCTTCATTTTCATAAAAACGTATTTCCTTCCTGGGAGAGGAGTTGTCTGGATCCTGGCACGTAAAGAGGGGCCAACGGGCATCTTGGTCATGTTCCAGCGTGTGTTAGACCACCCATCCAACACTGAGACAGCCGGAGCCAGAGTCAGCTCCCAGGAGCCTTTTACAACCAGCAACTGTCTTCCCTCTCAGACCCAGTGGCTCTGGGATCTGGGTTTATGATAATGACCTATAAGTCATGTCACTTAAAGAGAGCACGCTGGCCATTTGGGCTGAGTGGGAAAATGAGAGGAGAGGGGGAATGGACTTCCTTTCCAAGCAGTATTTAGAGAATGCTATTTGAGTAGCCTATTTGTTTATTCAAAAGGGATTGCATTCTAGATCCTAGAGTTTTCACTGGGACCTGAGCAATTCCAGGTGCTCGAGGGAGGTGGCAGAGCCTGGTGATGAAGAGTTCTGGGTCAGACAGCCTGGGTTCAAAGCCCAGACGGAACACTTAACAACTGTATCTTCAGCAGGTTACCTTGGCTTCATGCCTTCATTTACTCAGGTGTAAATGTGAATAATGATTGTCCCTTTAATCCTTAAAAAGGATTAAATGATCCATCTTAGAAAACGTTTCATATGCATTAAAAAGAACGTTTGTTACACTAACTCAAATCTGCATCTTTACTGGTTTCTGAGTACTCGTTCTATAGGTAAATTGAGAATGGTATTGAAATCTCTGACTATAATTGTGGATTTGTCTATTTCTTCTTGCAGTTCTGTGAGTGTTTGCTTCAAGCATTTTTGAAGCCCTGAATTTAGATGCATAACATTTAAGATTATCAGGTCCTCTTGATTAATTACACCTTTAAAATTATGAAGTTACTATCTTTATCGCTGGTAATATTATTTGCTATAAGATATACTTTGTCGCCCGGCCAGCGTTAGTCAATGGTTGAGGGTCGACCTATGAACCAGGAGATCACAGGTTCGATTCCTGGTCAGGGCACATTGCCCAGGGTTGCAGGCTTGATCCTCACCGTGAGGTGTGCAGAAGGCAGCAGATCAATGATTCTCTCTCATCGTTGATGTTTCTCTTTCTCTCTCCCTCTCCCTTCCTCTCTGAAATCAATAAAAAAAATTTTTTTAATAAATAAAATATACTTTATCTGATATAATACAGACATTATATCAGAAATAAAATAGCCACTCCAGCTCTCTTTTAAATAGTGTAAGCATGACATATTTTCCATCCTATCACTTTAAACCAATTTGAGTTTTATATTTAAAGTGTGTTTCTTGTACTCGTACAATTGGGCTTTGCTTTTTATATTCAATCAAACAATCACTGCCTTTTTAAGTGAGCTGTTTAGACCATTTATATTCCATATATCATGGATATAATCAAATCAATCATCTTTCTAATTATTTTCTATTGGTCCCATCTGTTCTTAGTTCCTTTTTCCATTTTCTGCCTCTGTTTAGATTTATTGACTATTCGATCTTAGTGATTGCTTTAGGGTGTAAACATCTTGGATTTATCATGGTCTTCAAGTAACACTATACCACTTCATGTATACTATAAAAACCTCAGAATTTTATACTTTCACTAGAGGCCCGGTGCACGAAATTCGTGCACGGAGTGGGGTGGTGGGTGGTGGTGGTGTCCCATAGACCAACCTGCACCCTTTCCAATCAGGGACCCTTTGAGGGATGTCCGACTGCCCATTTAGGCCCGATCCCACCGTTGGGATCGGGCCTAAACGGGCAGTCGACGTCCCTTTCATAATCCAGGACTGCTGGCTCC
>PVJC01025069.1:0-25055 GCA_004026665.1 Murina feae | reverse complement strand
TTTTTCGTTTGTTCGTTCGTTTGTTTTTTTGTCTTGGCTTTTTTGGCTGGGTGGGTTTTGCTTCCCCATATTTCATATCTTTGACTTGATTCTTGCGATCCTCTCGTCTGCTGTTGGATCTCTGTATAATATTCTTTATTTCAGTCAGTGTATGCTTGATTTCTAGTTGGTCCTTTATCATATCCTTGAGGGTCTCATTGCACTTATTGAGGCTCTCATTAAATTTATCGGCAGTCTCTAGAAAATTCTTGAAAAACCTAATAACCATGGTTTTGAACTCTATATCCTGTTGTTTTCTTTCCTCCATTTCTGTCATTTGTGACCTGTTTTTTTGTCTCTGCATTTTGGCTGCTTCCCTTTCTGATTTAGGCGATCACTGCGAGGAATTAACCTCTAAGCCACTTGGTTATGAGAGTCAGCTGTGTCTACAGTGGGAGAACTTCTGTGCTGGAGACACCCTTATGGGGCAAGAGTTGTTTCAGTGGGGCTTTTGTGCTCACTGCATCTGCCCCGAGTTTGTTCCTTGTGGATCTGAGTTTTATTTCGGATGGTCCCACTCTGGCCACTGGGTGGGGGCTGGCTTCTGTATCTTTAAGGAGGTGTTGAGGTAGCCTTTGCCTTAGGCTACTCAGCCTTTTATATGCAAAAGCCTCTGATGCAGCTTGGGAGGGGCGGGGCCTCGGGGAGTTTGCAGGGCAGGGTGGAGCAAGTAGCAATGGCTGCTTCTCAGCCCTGTGCTAAGAGACACTGGGTCTCTGTGTCCCGCGGTAATTGCTGCAAGCAACGCAGAGAGAAACCAGCTTTGGATTTCCTCCCGGTGCCAGTCAGTTCCCCTTCTCCGGGTGTGCGTGCATCTGGGTCCTCAGAAACTCACCTGGAACTGGAGTTCAGAGCCGCTTGGAGTTTGTGGTACCCTCCGGTTTGAAAAAGAACCGCGTTTCCGGCGCCAGCCCTCTCCCCGAGCCCATGCGCGCGCCTCCGTACCTCTGTACTTTGCTTCTGCCACTCCTCTGAGTCTCAGACTCTTTCTAGTTGTAGAATTTTCACTGAGCCAGCCTTCCTGTGGGTGTGAGTGTGTCTGTGTTTTCTTTTCGTGGATATTCTGAAATAGTTGTTCCCGGCTGCATTTATGGTGTTTACCTTATGCCGCCATCTTGGATTCTCTCTGATTATCTTTATCTTTTATTTTAAATTTTATTTATCAAGCAATTATTCTCTGCCCAGCAATTTGAAGGTAATTTTAGACATTTCATCAAATTTATTTACTTCAACTATCCAGCAAAGTAGTAATTTTTAACCCATTTCACAAATAAGGGACCTGGGCTTCAGAGAGGTTCTATAACAGTCCCCAGGGAATGTAACTGGTAAATAGTAGAGCCAGGATTAAGAAACCATATATGTATAGTTTCAAATATGTGCCACTTATCCTTTGACTTCTTTGAGTAGTTTTCTGTAAATTGTGACCAATACTATTTCCCAGCATTAATATACTTCAGCCATAACATAGGGCTAAGTCATATGATTAACTTCTAAAACCATCATGTCATGCTCACATTTATTATAGCAGATTCAAATGAACAAGATTGTTTCCATCCTATATGTATTGCTATGGTTTTCATATTTGAGCTACAGGAAGATGTCTACGAAAGTCATTGTTAATGTAAATTTATAATCTTCTACATCTATTACACTCCACTTTTATTTCTGACCCTGTGATCTGAATATCTTCAGCCTACTTATCTGAAGAACACAAAAGTTTAACTAGTCTTGAAAAAATACATTAGCTTTCCTGGCCCCCATTTGTCAATCAAGGCTTCAGGAATGAAGCAGGGTGAGAAAAGAATGGAAATTAGTACTCAGAGATGAAAATATAGGGGATTTTAAAGAAAGAAATAAAACATAAAAGACATAGAGCTGAAAAGAGTTCTGTGATTAAAAGAGAGAGGTCTAGGTGCTATTCTCAACTCTGGCTATGCAATAGAATTATTAGTGGGTCTTTTATAAAATACCCATACTTGGGTCTCGCTCTGGACCAATGAAATGAGATTTCATTGCTGAGGCAGCTGATATTATTGTTTAACTAGAGGTCTGGTACATGTAATTTGTGCACTAGGGGTGGGGGGAGGGTCCCTCAGCCTGGCCTGTACCCTCTTGCAATCTGAGAACCCTCAAATGATGTCCGAGTGATGGCTTAGACTGGCAGTTGGACATCCTTAGGGCTGCCACAGAGGCAGGAGAGGCTTCCACCACCACTGCTGTACTCGCCAGCCATGAGCCCAACTTCTGGCTGAGCAGCGCTCCCCTGGTGCTCAGTGCACATAATAGTGACTGGTTGTTCCGCCGTTCAGTCTATTTGCATATTAGCCATTTATTATATAGGAAGCTTCACAGGTGACTCCAATGTGCAGGCAGTATTGAAGGCCATTGGAATAAAGAAGGAAAAAAATGGCACTTTTCTTTCAGTTTATGTAATTTTAGTATTTTTATGTGTTTCAATTTTTAATTCACCTATGAATTTATTAACTCACTAATTCATGCATTTTTACTGATACTTTCATTTATTCAGTTATTCAATTACTCACCTAGTACTGATTCAGTCAGCCACCCATTTACTTGTTCTTTTCTATACATCTTTATTATTGAAAGTACTAGGAGCCCGGTGCAAAATAATTTGTGCACTTGGGGGGGGGGGGCGTCCCTCAGCCCAGCCTGTGCCCTCTCACAGTCTGGGACCCCTCAGGGGATGTCCACCTGCTGGCACGCCTGGCCAGCTTGGGTGAGGGGCTGATGGCAGTTTACAGGCTGGCCAAGCCCACCCCGCCCACCCCATGGCCCGCCACCTGCCCCACCGCCTGCACCGCACCTGCCTCCATGGCTGCCAGCCTCCATCTTGGCTGACTTAATTTGCATACAGACACTCTGATTGGTTGGTGGGCATGGCTTGGCTGGTAGGTGTGGCTTAGGCATCCCAGAGAGATAGTTAATTTCAATATTACTCTTTTATTAGAGTAGATTACATATGTCCCTTTATTTCCCCCATTGCCTTCTCCCATCCTTCTCCCTTCAAACCTTTACCACCCTATTGTCTGTATCTCTATGGGTTATGCATATATGCATATGAGTCCATTGGTTGATCTTTTCCCCCCCTCCAACCTCCTCTCTCTTCCCTCTGAGGTTTGACAGTCTGTTCTATGTTTCTATGTCTCTGGGTCAATTTTTGTTCATCAGTTTATGTTGTTCATTAGATTCCACGTATGAGTGAGATCATGTGATACTTACCTTTCTCTGACTGGCTTATTTCACTGAGCATCATGCTCTCTAGGTCCAACCATGCTGTTGCAAATGGTAATAGTTCTTTCTTTTTACATCTGTGTAGTATTCCATTGTATAGATGTACCACAGTTTTTAAATCCATTAATCTGCTATTAGGAACTTAGGCTGTTTCCAAATCTTAGCTATTGTAAGTTGTGCTGCTATAGACATAGAGGTGCGTATAGTCTTTCCGATGGGTGTTTCTGAGTTCTTGGGATATATTCCTAGAAGTGGAATCACTGGGTCAAATGGGAATTCCATTTTTAATTTTTTTAGGAAACTCCAAACTCTTTTCCACAGAGGCTACACTAGTTTGCATTCCCACCAGCAACGTAAGAGGCTTCCCTTTTATCAACATCCTCACCAACATTTGTCATTTGTTGATATGTTGTCCCATTCTGACATGAATGGTACCTCTTTGTTGTTTTGATTTGCATCTCTCGGATTTATTTGTTTTTTTTCAATTACTGATTTACTAGTAGAGTCAGTCAAGTAGTCAATTCATAACCACTTGAGTACCTAAGCTCTTGCTTCCTGAGATATAGAAGTGAACATCAAGGAGAAGGTCGTTGTCTACCTAAGCTATAGTTGCTTCTGCCAGTGTTTCTTACTTTGTGTCCTGAGAAACAGTACTTCTTTGTCTTGTTAATATGAATTAAAAGAAATAATAGTTAAGGGCCAATTTTGAAGTTATGAAAACTTTCGCTTTGATGTAATTTGCATGGAATGGTAATCTTTCTGCGTCTCTGAAACATTTAAGGATACTGGAAATTTTAAATTTAAATTTGCTGAAGTGAGAGGCTGACTAAGGAAAATAAATAAATAATATCTAATTACCACTTTCCTCCCACTTTATACCAAATAAAGTTTGCTATAATATCTTCGGCTGAAAGATGCAGAAAATGACTATAATTAACTTTAGTTCAGTTTTTAGTCCTTTTTCTATTTCTAGATCATTCTAATCCCCATAAAAAAGGCTCAGTTATATATCTTTTAATCCATTCAACTAAAAGTTCTTCAACCTCCCACCTTATCAAATTGAGCCAAATTTGGGGTTGATATACTTTGTTTTAGTTGCTGCTTATTTATCTGTACTAATGTGCACGGCCTTAATATAACTCTTGTTACAGAGTGAGTGTTTGTGGTTTATTTTTGAGTGAGAACAGGATGTAGGAACTGCATGTTCTTAGACACCAATACCAATTTGATCTTTCTCACTTGCTGAATCTCAGGATTATTAAAGAAGTTTTCTCCTGAGGTATGGTATACATTTTAAAGTAATACTTGTGTTTAATGTAAAAAGAAGGATTTGTCAGACTTCATAAAAAATCAGCTTTGTCCAAACTGCACTAATTTTATATATTCTTGAATTTTTACAACTCCAAGGTTTCACAAGTAATTTCTCCCCAAATAAGTTGCTTAGAGATGTCCATCAGGGGTACTATAGTCTTGACAGCCTCAGAGCTTAAGGATTCTTTTGGTTTACTCTGCCTTCATAAAATCATTATTCTTTTTAATGCATTTGTTAAATCATTTTTAGTTAACTATACTATAAACATATTACATTTTTCAAATGATAAAAAATGAGTAAAAATGTATTACTTTTGTTTTCTTGTTAACCAATGTTGTTTTGTAAGTACTTCTTACAGAAAACCTATATGTAAACAACATTGTAGCCTGACTTCCCCAAAAGGAAGAAAGGAAGAAACAGAGAATTTATCTAATAGCCTCTACCTTTAATTGATGAAAATTTAACCCCCAAAACTGTAACTCTCCCAAATTTCCAGGTTGAGCATGAGGAGTGTTGAGCAGTGTCTTTTGGGGAAGCCTCAGTGCAGGATGTGAGAGATATTTGGTGTGGAGATGAGTTAAAATACTGTCAAATTAAGCCTCAGCCTCCTTCATGGAGGCTTTCTCCTCTTACCAGCCATCCCTGGGAAAAGAGACGATTGAGGCTGAGAGCTAAGCTGATGCTTCATGTGCTTCCTATGTATTGGTGTGTGCATATGTGCATGTGAGTATAATCTTACTTTTCTGTACTAAAAATTATTAATTTTTAAGCCATGGTTTATTTTATCATTTTTTGGTAGATTATGTATTTTTCTTTTCACAAAAATCCCCAACTATCATTTACATTAATGGCCATAAAAATTATGACCAAACTTTAAAAAGTTACTCATGGACAAATAATTTGAAAAACAAAATGATAAAAATTTGTCAACTTTTTACAGCAAAAATTTTATTTATCGTGTCATGTGGATGTACTTTAATAAAATTGCTTTAGTTTGAGTGGTGCCTCCAAATGTCAGAACCTTAGGTTCAGTGAGGATCTTAAAATGGCCTTGTGTTTACAGGGCTGTTTTTGAATCTAGAATTGACACATATTTTCTGTGGGTCTTATTTTAGTTTGAAGAGTCTCCTTTTAGAGGACTTAGATATAATCTTAGATAAAGCAAGCTATTGGCTAGAAGTTAAGGGTATAGCTAACATACATTCATGCACACATACACACATGCAATACTTAGAACATATCTTAAGAAAAATGGCAGAACGATCTGATGTGCTCAAAATATCAATGAAAGAAGAAATGAAAAAGGTAGACCTAATGACCCAAGGAAACTATATGAGTAGATAATTTTTATTACATTGAACTGAAAGATGCCATGGGAAGTGTGGATGTCTGCAATCTCAATTTAGAAAGCCATGATATTGGTTGATGTAGGTCATTGTGTCAAAAACACAGAGAACATTGTTAATCTAAGAGACTTGCTTTATTGGACTGGAAACAGAAGTTATGCTCCCAATGAAGATTTACATGTACAGCAGGATTCACTATGCTTGAAATTATTCAACAGCTTTCCTGAATTGTCTCTGAAACTGATGAAAGCTAATTGAAGTTCAGGACTTCTACTTATTGGTTGATTTTACTCCAGAATTCCTCCTTTATAGTCAAAATTACCGATTTAAAAAATATATATATTTTATTGATTTTTTACAGAGAGGGAGGGAGAGGGATAGAGAGTTAGAAACATCGATGAGAGAGAAACATCGATCAGCTGTCTCCTGCACACTCCCCACTGGGTATGTGCCCACAACCAAGGTACATGCCCTTGACCAGAATTGAACCTGGGACCCTGAGTCTGCAGGCGGACGCTCTATCCACTGAGCCAAACCGGTCAGGGCTGGATATTTTTTTAAACCACTGGAATCTGAACTAAAGTGGAAATCTTGTACACAAGCTAAAACTTGAGATGGCTTTTCAGAGTTTATTTGCCTTTAAAATGTGAATTCTTTATGTTCTAGTGCATTGAATTACAGATGAATAACTTGTCATATTATAAAATGTAATAGTCTATGAACTATTTTGATTACATGTTTTCTAAAGTCTTTTTTCTTTAAACAGTGTTCATTTCTCATTGCCTCCTACACATGAGGACTATTGTCTGAGTGATTAAGTTTGCTCTGTGCATGGCAAGTATATAAAATATGTGGATAGGAATAAGAATTTGTGATTAACATCAGGCAGGTTTGTGTGAGACATCATAATTTGCAAACTGCCCGAGAAATAGAATTTCTCTAGCTTCAACATTAGCTGCAATCAGTGGGCATGTGAAGCAGCAGTAACCTTACCACCTCCGCCAATGCTCATGTAGTCACTGTTTTCAAGCCTCCTCCTTTACTAAGGTTTCTAAAAACGCTGAGAAAACTAATTTCCTTTATATTTTACTAATGATGGTAGTAAATAATACATGTTTCAAATCATAATAATTGGAAAAAGAAATAAAGCAAGGAAAAATATGTGCAATCTACAACACTCAGAATCTGTTTTATTCAGGATAAGAACTGAAAACAATTCTCCTTCTACTATCTTATTTTTTAGCAAGTTGAATGAATGTTACATTGCTTTTCCGTTTTAGAGATAGAAGTAAGCTTTTAAAATGTTTGTTTGACACTGATTATAATTAAGACATGTTAAGATAATCAATTGATGCAATCTAATTAGTTACTATCCTTGATTAAAAAAAAATAATAATAAAGATCCTCAGTATTGGAAAGACTGCTGCTGGGATGTAAACTGATCCTACCTATTCAGAAAGCAATTCATTATTATCAATCAGAAGCCCCCAAAATGCCATGTTCCTTGACTCAATAATTGTATTTTAGGATTTTCACTTAAGGAAAAAATTAAAATAGTCTAAATAATGCACAATTAAGGCAAACATTTAAATGCTAGAGGCCTGGTGCACAAATTTGTGCATGGGTGGAGTTTGGTTGGCTCTGCTCCTGATCTGGGTAGGGGAGCCAATCTGGGGTGGAACTGGCTGGGGGAAGGGACCATGGGCAGTTGGCCAGCTGGCCCTGTCTCCTGGTTGAACTCTTGGTTGAACTCCCGGTCAAACTCCCAGTTGAGGAGACAATTTGCATATTAGCCTTTTATTATAGAGAATAATAATATCAATAATAGCTGAACATCATAAAGAGCTTACTATATAATAGGAATTGTGATAAAATTTTAAAATTATTAACCCATATAATCGTTTTCAGAACAATTCTATAAGATATTTACTATTGTTGCCTCTCTCTTATTGATAAGAATACAGGTCCAATAAAGTTAATTACCTAATGATTACACAGCTAATAAGTGGTAAAACTGGGATAGAAACATAAGTATACAGAATTCAAGGTTCATAGTTTTTTTTCCATTTTGAAAATTTTAAGTCTATAGAAAAGTTGAGAGCTGAGTACAATGAACCATTCATCTATTCAATCAGATTCACCAGATGTTAACTTTTTTATTTATTTGTTCTTTTTTTCTGTATATATGTACATTCCAAAATATTTCAGCATGTATCACAAAGAATGAAAACATTCTTTTGCTTAAGCACATATCATTACTGCGGATAGGACATTTAACATTAATTTAAAAATATCATCTAACATACCCTCCATATTTAATCTTATTTCCCATTCACCATTTTTCATGGTAAGATTCATACTTGCAATTTCTTTGCTATACTGACCTCTTTTTTGCAGCAACACTGTGCTTTGTATAGTAACAAAAAGGGGGAGGGATGATTAATAATGTAAAAAAGGTTAAAGAAATCACAGTATAGCTATATAACAAATTATTATACCTAAAAAAAAGGAATTTATGAAGGAATTTAATGACATGGAACAATTCTTCTGATACAATGTTAGTTGAAAAAGATGGATATAAAATTATAGTTGAAATAATTTGTTCTTTTCATATTCCTGGGTTTGATGTTTATAGAAGCAGTGCACTTGGTGCTATCTACAAAGAGGAATCAAATATGATCCCTCCCACTTAACATTCTTTGTAGAGAAGGGTGGGCAAACATTTAAGTAGATGCTTAGAGTAAGATGAAGTAAATAAGTGAGGGAATATGGATATCTTGGGAGAGGAACTAGTCTGGTCAGGATGAAGGAGACAGAGACAGAGAAGCTTCCCAGAGGAAGTCTGTTATTTAAAAAGTATGGAAATGATATGCAAGAATGAGCTTAATATCCGACATATTAGAGACTATTTGTAGGTAGTGAAATTATGGGTTCTTCTTATTCTCTATGATTTATTTATTTTCCAAGTTTTTAACAATAACTTACACATTCTTTCATAAACAAAAAAAATTTGTTGAAGACTTATTAAAAATTAATTATTATTTAGGATTTACCTAATGTCCATCGTGGGTTGGTCTGTTACAGAACACTGAGATTAAACTCTCCTTAATCTTAAAAAATAATAATTTTAATAATAAAAATAGTAACTATTAAATTTCACCACTTTCATTGTTTAATAATAATATTTAGTTAGAGATGTATTGACAGCACTTCTCTGATTATATGTCCATTTTTTCCAGCTTGGTAGATAGTTGGTAATATAGAAGTACATTAGCCTACAAAATAATGAGGTTTAAATTAGATGCTTTATAATCCTGAATGGCTGTTCCTCCTACAATCATAGGCATAGTACATGCATCAGCAGTCCACTAAGTAGTCTAATTAGACCTAAAGTCATTCATCACTTATATTTAACAAACACTGTGATGGCAAATGCTCTATATTTTTAAGGCAACTTTCATGGGATTATTACAGGCCCGGTGCATGAATTCGTGCACAGGTGGGGTCTGACTGGCCAGCCCCAATGGGGGCCATAGAGCCAGGCTGTCAGGGGGAGGGGTTGCAGGAGGTGGGCTGGCCCCACCCCTGATTGGGTTGAGGGTGGATGATCAGGGGCTGGGCTGGCCAGGGTGAGGAGCTGCTGGAGGGTGGAGGGACCGATCAGGGCCCCGATTGGGCCAGTTGCCCACTACAGTGCTCGTCATAGTGAACAGTCATTCCACTTGTTCCAGTCGTTCCCTCATTCTGGTCACTTGGCTTTTATATATATAGATGGCATATATATATATATATAGACTAGAGGTCCAGTGCATGAAATTTGTGCACAGGTGGGGTCCCAAGGCCTGGCCAGCAATCAGGGCCAATCAGGGCCAATCAGGTTCCCTGCCTCCCCACCTCCTTCTTCCTTCGCTACCCATGCACCACCACCATGCAGTTCCCCACTCCCCTGCCTTCTCCTTCCCCCTCCACCTGCATCTACCACCACCCACCCCTGGTTCCCCATCCCAGCCCAGGACCTGGCCCCAATCAGGTGATCAAGGCCTGCAGGCCAGGGAAGGGGCTAACCACCACTGCAGTGGTCGGTGGTGGACCAATTGGGACCTGCCAGCCAGGAGGAAGGATTGAGGGAGGGACTCAGGAGGTTGGCCACCAGCCCCAAGGAGGGAGCCGACCCTCATCCTGCCTGGGAAAGGGGCCATGTCTGCCGCCACCCACCCCCAGTTCTTGTCACAGCCTGGGGGCCCAGCCCCAATGGTGTGATTGGGGCCTGCCGGCTGTGGGATGAGACCAGGAGGTTGGCCAGCAGGCCCCATCGACAGTTGGGGCCTTTGGGCTGGGGGCAGCTCCTGCATTGAGCATCTGCCCTCTGATGGTCAGTGCATGTCATAGCAACCAGTCATTCCGATTGTTTTGTCGTAATAGTTGCTTAGGCTTTTATATATGTAGATGAAATGTTAGATTATAAAGTGTGTTGATTTTTTACTTACAGTATTAGTTCTTTTTTAAATTTAGGCTTTCTCTCTTTGGTCTTTCTCTTAGCATATGTGTAATGTTGTTTTGCATAGCTGTTAAAATACAGGGTGGGGCAAAACAGGCTTACAATTATTCACATGAAAAATAATACAACAATTAATAAATAATAATACAAGAATAAATTTTACATTCTGTGTATTCCCAGCTGTAAACCTACGTTTGCCCACCCCTGTATGTGGTACAAATACCTCATGTTTAAAATATTTATAGTAAAGGAGACATATGTAATACTTTCAACAATAAAGATTAAAAAAGAAATGACAAAAAATATTCATAGTCTTTGATATGGAATGTTGATGTACAAAGAATGGAGTAACACAGGATGTTTGTGAAGCCAAATATACCAAAAGCAAATTAGGACCTTGAGTAAAAAAGCCAGGGTCACCATGCAGATGAGACATCTGTATTACTGTAAACGTAGAGCAAATAAATCAGTTGCTGGAGGGAAGAAGGGGAAGGAAATGAGAAACTTTAATTGATCTCTCTAGTCACTTTACCACCTACAGTGAGCCTGACTCCTCCCCATATCATTGTAATGTGTTTATTTGAAAAAGTCAAATGGCTTCTTTAAAGATAATTTAATTCCTTTTAATTAAGAAAATGTATTTTAATAGCTACACGTTGATACATGTGGTGTTCACAGCTCCTAATATATTGAACACCACTGCTCATTAGGAAACTCTTTAAAAAGTCATTTAGTGCAGACAGCATCTTGTGCCTAGCAAATGCAAACCTATAATTCAGGCTCAACATAATTGCAACATTATTCAAAAACACAAAGACAAGTATTATAAACATCCACGAACGTAAAGCTTATGTGTATAGGATCACTGAAAGCAATGAGTGGAATATATTTTTTAAATGGGCAGTAGACAACACTCACCATTTTCATTTTTCTTGCTTTTATTAGGAATGTATGCATTGGCAAGAGCCTAGCATTATCTAGAAGCTAAGAAATCAGTGTTTCATTGCTTCTGCCCCTGCAAATGGCTTTAGGTTTAAACATTTCTGTTATTGATGAAAACAAAGGTCGTCTAAATTAAATTCAGTGACGTAATCTCTTCGCTGAGCCATTGCCTCACCCAGATGGGTTAAAGTGCAAGGGGAATGATTTGATCTCATTACCTTGCGGCTGCTGGCGCTGGTGGTTATCACAGATGGTGAGGACTTTCATCAGGGAGCCCTGCAATGGGAGGCCCTGAACAAAGGGGGCCCGCCCACCCTCCAGGTGGTCATTTCTGGTAATCAGTGCCTTGGGGAAAGTTCAGCTAGGCAACAGCGTATAGGCTGGCAAGCCTGCCAAGGAAGCAGCCTTTCCTAAACAATTATTGTGATTTATTTTACCCTTTTGCTGTCAGTCATATGGCACAGTACACAAGGGATTTGTTTTCTAACAGAGGAGCCAATTAGAAGGCGAGCCTTCAGTGTAGTTTTTCTTCTTGATCTTGCTGACAAAACCCAGGTATTCTTTATCTAGAATGTTCAATTTTAGTCATCACTTACCACTGTCTGGATTTGCCTGGGCATGGCTTATCCACTTTAAGTGCTTAATTTGTGTCATATAACAGCCTATTGGGGCTAATCATTGATATGCTGTGAAAAGGAGTATTTGCTTAGGCCGTAACAGAGCATAACAGCTTTTCTTCGTTTACACTTGGTATGTTTGAACTTTAATTGTGTTAAGAACAGTTTTCAAATAAAAATAATCTGTAATAACTGTTACTTCTGATACCAACTTGGAATTATATGTTAGCTACTGAAAAATTTTATGAGATAGGAGTAAGAAGAATTAGGCATTTGTGAAGGGCTGTAAATTAGACCTTTCAGAATGAACTATCCTATGGCAATAACTACCATTTATTAAGAATTTGTGTGTCAGATTCCTAGCATGCTTAATCTTTTTTTAATATATGATGAAGGCCTTTTTCCTTTTTTAAAATATATTTTTTTATTGGTTTCAAAGAGGAAGGGAGGGAGAGAGAGAGAGAGAGAGAGAGAGAAACATCAAATGAGAGAGAAAGAATCATTGATCGGGTTGCCTCTGGCACGCCCTGCATTAGAGGGCTGCCTCCTGCATGCCTCACACTAGGATCAAATCCATAACCCGGGCATATATCCCAACCGGAAATTGAACTGTGATCTCCTGGTTCATAGCTTGATGCTCAACCACTGAGCCATGCTGGCCAGGCCATAATCTTTATGGTAAACCAATTAAATAGGTGTTATTATCCTTAATTCTTCAGAGAAGAAAAATGGATCCTTAGAGAGGTTAAATAATTTGCACAAATTCACAAAACAGGATATGGACTGGAATTAGAACTCAGGTCTTCTCACTGTAATTCATTTCTTCCTTTTCATGAGTTATCCTCACATTTTGTGTGCATGGGAATCACATGGAGCACTTGTTAAGACACCTTTCTGAACCTCACTCAAGGGTTACTTCAGTAGATCTGGACTGGACCCTAAGAATTTGCACTTTTAACTTGTCATACCTGGGTGATGCTGATGTTGCTCATCTGGGGTCAGGGCTAGTGTTAGGGTTAGGGTTCGGCTTGCACCCTTTAGGTTAGATATGCTTTCTGCTGCCAACTAGATCAACTGTGCTGCCTCTCCTAAGAAGTAAATTGAATTTAGGAAATAGGGCTAATGGTTGTCAAAGTTTGCATAAACTGTGAAAAGCTTTCTTTATAATTAATATTAATTAATTTAAGGTGGGGCTATTTTATTTTTAACACTAGGGGCCCAGTGCATGAATTCATGCACCTTGAAAGGAACTGTGGGTCACGAGGCTGCGGTGAGCACAGGGATGGGTCTCGGCCCATCCTCCACTCCCTCGCTCAGCCCCTTCTGCCATGACCCCCAGTTCCCTGTCTGCCAGCAGCCCCACTCCTGCCACCGCAGCTCCCATGAGCTGATGGTGTCGGCCCCACTTGCACCTGCTGATGGCGTGGAATGATTGGGGCTGGCGCCAGCAGCAGGTACAAGCAGGGCTGGTGCTGTCAGTGGGTGCAAGTGGTGGCTGCTGCCCTGATCACCCCTCAGGAGCAGGAGGAAGTGGAGAAGCCCTGAGGGGTGATCAGGGTTGGCAGCCACAACTCACACTCACTGATAGAGCTGAGCAGTTGGGGCTGGCACAGGCGCTGGCAATGAGTGTGAGCGGCAACTCTGGCGCTGTTAGCGGGTGCAAGTGGGGCCGGCGCTGGCAGCAGGTGTGGGCATCAGGTGGGACTGCGGTGCATGGAAGTAAGTAAAGAATTTTCAGTAACCACCAGAGGCTCACCCCAATGACAGTGACTGGTGCCCTGCCTTGGTCTGGCGCCCCTGCTCACCTCCTCCACCATCCTATCATGGCTGACGCCAACCATGTCCCGTACTCTGCCACTTGCTGTCGACACCTGCCATGTTCCACGTGCACCCTCTGGTCAGCGTATGTCATAGTGACCAGTTGTTCAGTTGTTCCGCTGTTCAGTCTATTTGCATATTATATATATATATATATATATATATATATATATATATATATATACAATGAAATATTTGGGCTCCACAATACAGTGACATATTCATGGTTGTTCCTTAATAGTTTATTCTTTTTTGAAAAGAAAGACTCTGTGGTTTTTGTTGTTGTTGTTGTTGTTTTAATGTCAAGGTCTTCAATAACCTGAAAACATGTGCATTTTAACTTGGTATGTTTGAACTTTAAGAGCCTATGGGCCAAAATATTCTTAATATAGATCTTGAATTTTCTCAAATATCCTGAATTCTGTGTGTCTTGTACTTACTCTGCTGTCCACATAAGTATATGAAGTCAGAGCATGTTTTTTTAGTTTATTTTATAAATTTTCACACACATAATTAATGTTTTTAGTCCTCTTACAGTGCACCAGATTCTATGTTAAACCCTTTAAATATTTTTTAAAAATTTTCACCCTTATTTAAACTCTGTCACACACTACCAAATACTAGTGAATTTAAACATTTTAAAAATTAAATGAAAACAAAAAAACAGAACAAATTTTTAAAAAACCTCCAAGTTAGAGATGTCATCATTCCCATTTCCTAGATAGGTAAACTGACGCTTATAAAGGTTGCATAATTTTCACAAGACCATTCTGATAGGGCTGGCTGTATAATTTGTGGGGCCAAGAACAAAATGAAAATATGGGCTTCTTGTTTAAAAAGTAAAAATAAAAGCTTTTCCTTTTCTTTTGTCTCTGTCTCAAGCTGTATAGTGATTTTTTTAAATTGCTGTTGAATGCTGTGCTCACTTGGATGTGAGTATACTCATATGATACATGCAGACTCTAACCAGTGCCCAAAGCCCCACTTTCCTTGTTGCTCTGGGCACGCAAGCCTAACCTGATCTTCCCTGCCAGGACCCACAGCAGTGGTCCCTTGGCAGGGCTGGGAGGGGGAGCCTGGAAAGGGGAGCCTGGGTGAGGCTTTGTGTTCCAGGGGAAGAGGGAGGAGGCTGAGAACTAATCCCAGGAAAGTAGGACTTTGTGGGAGGTAGGCCCGCACCTAAGCCCAGGCTCTGATCCTCTGACATGTGCCAGTGTCCCATCAGACTTTGCTTAAGAAATCACAAATTCAGTTATAAATTAAGAATTTCAATTCAGCAACTGCAAATATTAACACCCACACATGGGACCCGCTCTGAACCTTTTTGCCTCCAGAGGGGGAGAGTTCATAAAAAAAAAAAAAAAAAAGGCTCAAGTTCATGAAACTTCATAAAGTCACACACCCAGAAAGCTGCTATTATTAGTACTAAGGACAACGTTTGGAATCCAACACAGTTATGTACGATTACAAAGCATAATGCCATCTTGAAAATCACACCATTCAGTGGAGGATATAGGAGTTATACAAATTCACTAGTTATATAAATTCAAAACCACCCATAGAAAGCTTTTACTGAGATAAGAGAAATCCTCATACAGGTCTGATGTTGGGGAAAAGACTAATCCCCCCCTTTTAGGCAGTCATGCTATTGCAGGCTTCTTGGTTGTCCTATGCTTTTGATCAAACGATTTGACCTGCATATTGTCATCTATATGAAAGTGTGCAATACATGTTTTGTTAATGCATCATTATTATTGCTTGGGGACAAAAAAACACGTTTTCCTATTATGGTGACCTGGACATTTTTTCTCTGTAGCCTGTTAATTATAGTCTTGATCATATGATTGTTGGCCCCAGACTGTGGCCATCCTGGGATATGATGGTCAACCTCTCAGGGAAGTTAGGTTGAAGTCCTCTGTTTGGAGAGGAGCTGACACCCACCCAGCCCACCCCACTCTGCCGTTATAACCTCGTGACAAATTTCCGTATTAAGTCTGTGTTCCAATTTCATCGAGGATAGAACAGCAAATTCACCACTGGACCTGCCCGTTTCCCATTACCTTTAATAAATCATAGTCCTCCGTGAGGAGTGACATTTTAAAAGAACGGACCTTTCAACGGGCTGTCTCTCTCTGCCATTGTGTAGAGCTGAAACCTGCCAGGTCACAGAGGGAGATGCTGGGGAAGTGGATTAACATGTAAACCAACCTAGGCAACTTGAAATGATTAATTCTGAGGCGTACTCGGTGAAATTCCTTTCACTATGCAAGCAGCTGTACCTAGAAGTGAATTTACATTCAAGAGGGCTTCCTCACCCCTTTTCTCTTTAGAAAATGACAGACTTTGTTCTTCTTGAAGTGTTTGTTTTTAACAATGTGGCAAATTAATTCTGTAGAGTGGATTTTGTAACTAAAACATGATGCAGAATACTATGGATGGAAAAATAAAAGATATTCTCCAAGAACACAGAGAGTCCCAGTTCTCCTGGGGTGCCTAACTCAGAAATTGAATGGGTATAGTTTATTGAGTATTTTTGGATTTTTAAGGAACATATGAAAATTCATAATGTAAGCCTAGCTTGTTTTATTTTAACGTGATAGACATTAAGACACTCTTAATTATAAACAAATCTCTGAAGCTAAAAGCACTGGGATTTAGTTATTGCCCTGTTCTGAGCACATGGCAGTAATCCACACCAGGTCGGAGCCTGTGGGGCAGAGCTTAGCAGACTTGAGCTGGCCCCCTGAAGATAAGGGATCTGTGGAAGCCTGAACTCCTTCTGGAATCTTCTATTCTATGTCACTCCAATCAATGTAGTTTCTTTCTAGAGGAAGGCAAACTATTATCTTAAACTGCAAACTTTCAGCGGAATAACTGTGATAAGTACATTTCAAACTCCTAGACTTTAGAGTCCACCTAAGTGACTGTCAGGAAGAAATATGGAGCTTCATGGGTCATGCGTTTATCGCTGACAACACCCCCGCAGCATCTTGGGAGTATGATCTTCAGAGGGGAAGTGTTCATCAAAAGTCTAAGCTGGAAGAACCATGCATTTTCTTTTTTAAATATGAATAAAGATGCCTGTGATTAGTCAAGTGGCATAAGCGATGCATTTGATTATGTGACAGGCACGTAGGCTTTGTTGGTGCATTGACTCAGCTTCATCATTTCTCTGTCCTCTAGTGTCTGGTGTTATTAAGACAATAAATATTTCTACAGATTTCAAGTTTATCAATTGACTAGAAAAATTTGCATCATTATGGCTTCATAAAGGAGATATTCAAGACAGGGCTTGGAATTGACTGCACAGAAGAGGAGGAATAGTCGGAGGAAGTAAGTCCTAAATGACAGCTCTTAAAAATGGAGGCAGATTCCCAGAAATGATGTTCACAGTTGAGCTGCATTTCTGAAAAAGCACTCAGAGCTCTTTGCTCTTTCATTCTGCCAAGGTGAAATCACTTCTAAATTTGTCTCAACCTGTCCCTCAACAAAATGCGCTTTATCTGCCCCATAGTTTCACACAAAGGAAACCCCGTAAGCCATGTCAAAGAAATATGCTATGGATGTCAGATATTCCTCTTTGCCAACTTCTCTGGCTTGAATTCCGCAGAAGTCGTTGCCCTTGAGCGCTGGAGGTGGGTGATTAACCATAGAGTCCCATTAAAGCCCTGAAAAACCCATAAGCAGTTTTTCAGACGAAAGGGAATTTGGACTCAAAGTTTAACTGAAACATGGCGGTCTTCTCAAAAATTTTAATTCACCAATTACTTCATGGTGAGACCTTTCCTCACATACCTACACCTCTTCACAAGACTTGTACTGGCTTTGTCCTCCCTGGCCTGAGCACTGTACTGACACTCCCCTAGGCATGGCCCTTCCTCTTTCTTCCCTGGTTTTTACACACACAATCTGGGAGTGGTTGAATTTTATGCCATTGTATGGTAATCTTTACCCTCTTCTTTGTAGTCATGCTTTTATGTTATAACTGTGTATTTCTTCCACAATCAGAAGTGTTTTAAAAATAAGTAAAAATAATAAAATAAATTAAGGGGTACATAAAAGAAATGTTTTAAGTAGTTTTATTTGCTTAGACCAGAACTGTCTACCACACATACTTCTTCAGGCACATGTTTCTAAGTATTCTTTATAGCCACATGTGTCACAGAATAACCATTCATTTATTTAAACACTGGAGATCCTGTGCACGAATTTCAGACATCCCTCTCGCAATCTGGGAAGGCTGGCTCCTAACCGCTTGCCTGCCTGACTGCCTGATTGCCCCTAATCACTCTACCTGCCTGCTTGATCTCCCCTAACTGCCTATGTCTGCTGGCCTGATCTCCCACTAACTGCCTCCTTGCTGGTCTGGTCATCCCCTAACTGTCTGGGAGGAAGTTGGATGCCTGGAAGATGTCTTGTCAACCTGGTCTAATTGGCATAATACCTTTTATTAGTATAGATAATTGGTTTTTAATCCATATTACCTTGACATTATTGGCCTAGTTGGCAGCAGAAAGCAGAGGGACCTAGAGGGTGCAAGCCTCAGAGAGGATGAGGAACAGAGTCAATGGTAGTGCTGATGATGGCATTCGAGTTTAGAAGCTTATTCAGATAGCTCACTTTCTAAGTTTCTGAAGCAAGAAGAGAAAATAATCTCTGACCTAGATTTCTTAATATAAAAGTGAAAACAGTATTGCTTAAATTCTGCAATCTTCTGTTAAAGTTAACAAAAAAACAAATTTTCAAATGATTTTGTGGATGGTGAAGAATAATAGACTACCTTCTTAGAAAAAATTCTCTGGAAAAGACTAGATAAGCATCATTTAAGGTTAACATGTCCACAAGATAGAACAAGGGGGGCAGGAGTAGTATATACAAAATAATATTTAGGATTATTAGCTGGCGTGTGTATAACCAAACTTATTAGAGCTACTTGAGCTAAGTAACATATGTTTTTTCTATCTCATTTTTTAGCTTGTTTGTCTAGAAAACAGGTGATTATGAAGTAAGTAATATGGAAAACATTGGCAAGGCATGTAATTTGTTTCAAGGCAGTGGTTCTCAACCTTCCTAATGCCACGACCCTTTAATACAATTCCTCATGTGGTGGTGACCCCCAACTATAAAATTACTTTCGTTGCTACTTCATAACTGTAATTTTGCTACTGTTATGAATCTGATATGCAGGATGTATTTAGGCGATCCTTGTGAAAGGGTTGTTCGATTCCAAAGGGGTCGCAACCCACAGATTGAGAACTGCTGGGGAACAAACATAAAAATAAAGCCTTAGCCATTTTTTAAATGTTATGGTTTTTAAAAGAGTTTCACTGTTTCTCCTGAAATGCCAGAGGCTGAGCAAACACCACCGAGGTGGTAGGTTCTCAAAGAAGTGGGAACTATTTTATGATGCCCATTACAAAGGTCTTTTTAATTCTGGACTATTTTGCCATGGCCAGAGAATGTTAAGTTGTTGTATTGATTTTCCAGCAGCACGTGTTCTTTAAACTGGTAAAACAATATTTCATGTCCCAACTAGCTGAGGGGTGGGATTTTATTATGGGGAGAAAGAAGATGTGTACACATTAAGATAATTAAATGCATAAAGGTAGTATGGAACTACAGCAAGTATGTGAGAAACTTTATAAAGGCTGCGATATGACCAAAGCAGATTCATAAACAACTATAAGAACCAGTAGTTATACTGTGCAGAAGCTTTTTATTTTGATGTAGTCCCATTTGTTTATTTTCTCCTTAGTTTCAATCGACAAAACAAGAAAGCCCCACTGCATGGGAGAACATATTTGCCAATGCTATCTCAAATAAGGGTTTAATCTCTAAAATTTATAAGAAACTCATACATCTTAATAAAGTAAAGATAATCCAATCAAAAAATGGGCAAAGGGCCTAAATAGACGCTTTTTGAAAGAGGACATTCAGAAAGCCAAGAGACATATGAAAACATGTTCAAAGTCACTAATCATCCCAGAAATGCAAATCAAAACAACAATGAGGTACCATCTCAGACCTATCAGAATGGCTATCATCAACAAATCAACAAACAAGTGCTGGTAAGGATGTGGAGAAAAAAAGGAACACTGCTGGTGGGAATGCAGACTGGTGCAGCCACTATGGAGGACAGTATGGAGTTTCCTCAAAAAGTTAAAAATGGATCTCCCATTTGACCCAGTGATCCCACTTCTGGGAATATAGCCCAAGAAATCAGAAACACCAATCAGAAAGGATATATGCACCCCTATTAGCAATTTACAATAGCTAAGATTTGGAAACAGCCTAAGTGCCAACAGCAGATGAGTAGATTAGAAAACTGTGGTACATCTACACAAGGGAATACTACACTGCTGTAAAAAGGAAGGAACTCCTACCATTTACAACAGCATGGATGGACCTGGAGAGCATTATGCTAAGCAAAATAAGCCAGCTGGAGAAAGATAAATATCACATGATCTCACTCATATGTGGGATATAATGAACAACATAAACTGATGAACAAAAATAGATCCAGAGACAAAGAAACACTGAACAGATTGTCCAACCTCCGAGAGAAGATGGGGAGGTGGGGGGGAAGGGTGGTAAGAGATCAACCAAAGGACTTATATGCATGCATATTAGCATAACCAATGGACACGGACACTGGGGCAATAGGGGCTTGTCCAGGGGGGAGGGAGTGGCAGAGGAGGGCAAAGGGGGTCACCTGGGGAAAAAGGAGACATATGTAATACTTTAAACAATAAAAAAAAGAAAAAAAACCCAGTAGGTATAATTCACTCCAGAGAAGATGGGCAGGAACTGGGCTTGCTCATGGATTTCCTGCCTCAGGTCAATCAAACTGACCTGCTATGTTTTGGTCCAGTCATGTTTATCCCCCTTGTGTAAACCCAGTTCATAAGAAACGGTTTTACTCAATATTTTAACCAGTTCAGTTTGTATTTTATAACAAAAGTTCTAGTTTCTATGCTAGTTTTATAATGTCATGGATTAAACTTCACATTTCAAGATGCCTAAGATCATTGTGTCTTAATGTACATTGAAAGGAATAGCTTTTCAGTCTGTCTTATCCTTATGCCAAGATGCCTAAGTTAGCTCTCATAATAAAGGCCAGTGTTTCCATTACTACAATGGAAGCACAAGGAGAAGTTTAGCCAGGTGCTTTCTGAACTGAAATGTCCAAATATATTGGATTTCTCAATTCTCAATTTATCAAATCAAGAGCATTCTCCAGAGAGGAATTGACTGACACCTTTCATCCAACACAATCCACACCAAATATCACATCAGTCAATAGAGTAAAAAAAACTGTATTGATTTTTTTTTAAATGAGGACTGTGAAAAGAGGCTAATAATTTAGCTAGACTTGTCAGTTAATCTTGACAAAGGTAATATTGCAGAACTTTTTCTCTTAAAAATATTAAACCAGAGAAGTTTGGAGCAAAGATGATACAAATATTATAAGTATATGAAATATTCTATATTTTAATGAGAAAATGCTACGGATAAATATATGCTAATTTTGTTTCATAATCTGCTCAAATTTTTCTATTCCTTCATTATGGATAAGATGCCCAACCATAATCAATATCTGTACATGCCTATTATAGAACATTTTAATCATCATTACCTATTTTCCTTCACAGACTCTTTGCACATAAAATTTTTGGCTTTTTCTGTTTGTGAATCTAGCACATTGCATATTGTGGGAATTAAGGAATAGATAAACATATTAATATGAAAACAATGAATCAAAAGCAGTATGGTTTCTAATGACATGCCTGGTCTTGGTTTTATCCAGTGGTGCAGTGTTTGGGTTCCTTAATCGAAAAGCATGTAAACCTGCAGCATTCCTTGCTAACCCTGTGACCCTGGGCAACTTACTGGGCCTGTTGAAGCATTAGTTTTTTGATGTGTTCCATCAAGAGGTGTGCCAATGAGGGCAACTGTAGTGCCTCAGGGGTTATGAGGATCAATTGAGCTCAAAAGTTTTCTTCTAAAGTTTTTAGAAGACTGCCTGATTCATAGTCAGTGCCAAGAATGTTAGCTATTAATACCTATCTTTTAGAAACTAAAAATCATATTATCACTTTTCTTTTCAATTTATAGCTTTGTCCCTGTAAAATAACACAAAATAATAAAAGAATAAACTTTGGGGTTAAGACACTGACTTTGAGTTCTAACTTTGCCAATTCTGAGCAGCCAGAAGGGTCCTTAGGCCTGCTTTCTTATAAGAATTTTAAAGTTTAAGTCTCCTATTTGTTGTAAGAATTGAATGTAATGATATTTGCAACATGCTTACATTAGTGTGGTAGCACAATATATGTCTTTCCATTTAGCTAACTCAATCATTGCATTCGTTAGCTTTGCAGTACAGAAATTATAGATTATCCTATGTAATAAAAGCCTAATATGCTAAGTGTCCAGTTGATTGGTTGGCCATTCAATCAATCAAAGCATAATATGCTAATGATATGCTAAGGCTGCTCAACTGCTTGCCATGACATGCACTGACTACCAGGGGGCAAACAGTCACTATGATGTGCACTGACCACCAGGGAGCAGACGTCCAACTGGCAGGTTAGCTTGCTGCTGGGATCTGGCCAATTGGGATTGAGTGAGATGGGCCAGACACACCCTGAAGCTTTCCTGCGGTCCCTCCCTGGCTGGCCAACCTCCTGCGTCCCTCCCTGGCCCCAATTGTGCACCAGTGGGGTCCCTCGGCCTGGCCTGTGCCCTCTTACAATCAGGGACCACACTGGTGCATGAATTCGTGCATCAAGCTTCTAGCCTACATAACAAAAGCCTAAACTACCATTATGGTGAATAACTGGTTGCTATGATGCGCATTGACCACCAGGGGGCAGATGCTCAACACAGGAGCTGCCCTCTGGTGGTCAGTGCAATCCCACAGGGGGAGTGCCACTCAGCCAGAAGCCAGGCTCATGGCTGGTGAGCACAGCAGTGGTCGCAGGAGCATCTCCCGTTTCCACAGCAGGCGGGTGGTAACTAGCGAGGGGTCCCAGACTATGAGAGCCCCAGACTGTGAGAGGGATGTCTGATTGCTGGGCCTAAGCCAGCAGGCAGACATTCCCCGAGGGGTCCCGGACTGCAAGAGGGCACAAATTTCATGCACTGGGCCTCTAGTATATATATATGTATATAAATTATATATTATTTGCCCAAAGAAATTCAGAAAAAGTAGATTTAAGGACTCAACATAATAATAACAGAGTTAAACAGATGCATATTGTATTGCTAAGCACAATTAGATTAAAAATGACTGAAACCTGACATTGTTACAGGTCAAAGATATTCTCTCCACTAGTTTAGGCATTTTTATTTTCCTGGTGAAGTCATTGGGTGGGCTAGAAAGTTTAATTTTGTGACAATGTATTGTTTTTAAGACAGCGGCTGAATCTGATAACTTTCCTTTATGTTAAAGTGTCTCCCTCAGTGAGAAATCAATAATCATTGGGGACTAATTTGTTTATATTTTATTGTCCAGAGCTACAGAAATGAGAGACTGCTCAATATGCCAAATATACTAACTGGATAAAAGCAAGTAAAATTGTATAATGTTTAAAGCCCAACCTAGTTTTCTTATCATAAAATTCTTTAAAATTAATATGTGAATCAATTTCCTAGATGTAAATACTGATGGCGATTGGTTTATGGGGTGCTCTTTCTTGTCTCAGATTTAGATAGGTGGAGAACAGAGAAACTGGGTGTACAGAATACAGAGAGAAATAAAGATCTGGAAACTTTCCAACTAATTTGATCATTGTAGATAGTAGATGTCTAATCTTCCTTGTCTGTGTAGGTATATCCTTGCTGTGTTGGAATTTGATGCATGCAACTGTAGGCAATAGTTTAATTAAATACTTTCCGTTGCACAAATATGTTATCTTGATTCAGAATTTGGAACACATTTAATGGAAAATATTATTCAAATTTAAGTACTATACCTCACCAAGTAATTTGGGTTAAACCTGATTACTGAAGGCATTTACTTCACTTTGATTATTCTTTATTACATTGCTCTCCCAAGTTATACTGATTAAAACGCTGATGATCTATGTTAATAATGGATTATAATTAGTTTTTTTTTTAATTTTCTCAAATTAGCAGGACTGAAATATTTACAAGAAATTCTACTTACTGTGTATGAAGTAATGGGATATGAAGTTTCAAAATAAGATAACCAGAAGCACTTTGGGGCCATCAGCTGTTCTGGCAGTTGGTTGTTGTTGTGGTTGTTATTGTCTGAGACAGTTGTAAAGCTTGCTGTCTGCAAATATTTATGACATCACTTCTATAAATATTGAAGTAGAGGGATGGAAGCAGAATCCTGAACTATCTGTAGCCACTCTAAGCGTAATTTTTCATTTTCAATCTGTGTAGGGTCTATTACATTGGCTCTTATTTGTGTTAATAGTATTAAAAAGACATTGTATATTTGTAAACATATTTGTCAGATTGATACATTTAAAAATAGCAGATATTGGTTCTAATTAATTACATTTTTTGTAGTGATTTTAATGGGAATTAAGTCTCAGCCACAGTACTAAGTTGACATACTTTTTATACTGTCATGATAAATCCCTATAGTGGGATATCACTGCATGTTCTACGGAGGGGCATTTAGGAACACACAGCTTGTTTATTACTGAGTTGGATAATCACATATGCACACACAGTCCGAGATTAGGAATTTTCATGAACCAAGAAATGAGGTTTTCAGGTGTAAAGGGGAATGTACCCAGTCACTGCAGTTCTGCAGGCTACTTAAGAGTTCTCTGCAAAGGCCTTTGAACATCTTCATGCACCATGATGTGATGTTTGACAAATAAAATTATATTAAGCAACCAGCTGACCATTTGACCGGTAGCAATGATGTACACTGACCACCAGGAGGAAGACGCTCAACACACAGGCATGAAAACATGGAACAGACTGATGAATCTCAGAGGGAAGGAGGGGGGCAGGAAGAGATTAACCAAAGATCTTACATGCATAGAGGCCTAGTGCATGGATTCGTGTACCAGTGGGGTCCCTCAGCCTGGCCTATGGGGACCGGGTAAACACTGGCAGTCCAACATCCCCCGAGGGGTCCCGGATTGCGAGAGGGCCTGTGCAACGGGCCTCTAGTTTAAATATAAATCTGATAGGGATCTTTATAATGTTCAGATATTGACAAGCTGATTCTAAAATGTATCTTTTCT
>PVJC01025068.1:0-24984 GCA_004026665.1 Murina feae | reverse complement strand
CTTTGGTTTGTGGCTGGGTTAATTTGCATACAGCCACTCTGATTGGCTGGTGGTAACGGTCAAATTTGCATGTTTCTCTTTTATTATATTAGATTATTATAATAATTTCTAAGGCCATTATATGAAAAAATCATGTATCTAAACTGGGTTGCTGCATAAATTACAAAGAAAAGACTAACTTTTCAGCATTTACATTATAACAATCACATGAACAATTTCTCAAGAATTATAAATTGGAATTACTGCTATATCAAAAGCTGTCAAAATTGTCTTTCCTTCCCCTACGATTTATGACAAGTGTACTTGATATAAGTACCAAGTACTATTATGTCCACTTAGCAAATTTAGGTAATGAAAACTGATGTAATCTTTCATTAACAGGAATATTAGTGTACCCCAAAGGACAAGAAAATCTTAAAGGTTAAAAGGAAACAAGAAAGTACAAAATGAACAAACCAAGGTGAACCATGAAGCACTAGAACAGTCATCTGAGATAGGACTGTAATGGGGATAGAATCATCAAAAAGCAGAGAGAAGGGGGAGAGAGGATGTGACGATGAGCACATGGCAGCCAGGGTACCTGAACCCACGGTCCTGGGCCAGAGGAAACGTGTTTTTGGAGAACCCACTTCAGCAGATGCTGATTTAAAGGTTCACGAGGCAGACATTAGGTGCCGGAAGGCAATGGTTTCTATTTGGGAACCATGAATGAGAACATGATGGATTGAAGGAGAAACAAATTGAGTTAAGTTTACAGAGGTGGAAGGAAAAGACTGCAGGAAAATGAGGAGGGAACCAGGGGGAGGTAGGTAGGGAAGTGAATGGGAAAGCTAAGCAGGCTGATAACAGGGACACCACAGGAGACAGAGGTGCAAAGGAAGAAAGGCAGGCAGGTGAGCCTGGGAATAGCTGGTAATGATCCTGTTACACAAGAAGTGGCACAAGCAGGGCGTTGAAAAAAAGAAAGAAAAAGCCCATCTGCCCGTGCCTCAGTTTCTATTAGATCACACTTCAAAGTCACAACACCAAGTTGAGAGTGGCAACTGCGGGCCTTCTGTCACAGACTCCTACTGTGAGTTGTGCACAGCATTTTGATGTTCTGGGAATGCATATGGGTTTGATGCAGTGTGGGAACTAAAGTAAAGCCCAGGAAAGGGGAAGCAAGTTTATGAAAAATTATTTAAAGATATGTGTGCATGCATGTGTGGGTGTCTATCTACTGAGACCCAATGTCACATAGCCCGCGAAGTGAGGGTTGCAAAGAGTATGGATAGGGCCTGAAGACACAGCCTAAGTTCAGCACAGCATAGCTGGAGGAGGCCAGGGGCAGGCCTCCATCTCTGAAGACTGCCAGGGAGTAGGCATGTGCATGTGTGTGTGTGTGTGTGTGTGTGTGTGTGTGTGTGTGAGAGAGAGAGAGAGAGAGAGAGAGAGAGAGAGAGAGAGAGAGAGAGAGAGATAGCACACCTGGCCAGGCAGTTGTGTAATCTGATACCACAGGGGGAAAATTTCTTCCCCATCTCAGTTGGTGATCAGATTCTGCCCTGAAGCATAGGCTTAAGTGTCCTTGCAACTTTTATCCAGAAGGAAGACAAAAACACTAAGGAATCCTTCTTCAATACCAGCCAGGGGTCAGGAAAAAATGGAAGAAGTTCAGAAACGCCACATGGTGTGGTGTCTTTGGTCCCTGAGTGTCACCTCTGCCACAACGGAAGACTTTCCTATTGCTCAACAACCCTGACTTCACGGCATTTTATTTCCAATGAAAGTAATTGTTAAAATATAATAGCACACTTTTTAACATTTTTTTGGTAAGGCTTGCCACATAAATAAAGAACAGGGAGAAGTCCTTTATCTGTTCACACATCACAATGTAGGTTTTAGAAAATATGGTAATTTCTGCTGGGAGGGGGAGAAAGGGCTCCCACACAACTGCATGGGCACTTGTTATTCCGCTCCTATTTACAGTTCAACAGCTCATTAATAAATTTTCTCAGCCCAGCCGGCAAGTTCAGGGTTGAGTGTCGACCTATGAACCAGGGGACACGGTTCAATTCCTGGTCAGGACACTTGCCCAACTGCGGGCTCAATTCCCAGTGTGAGGTGTATAGGAGATAGCTGATCGATGATTCTCTCTCATCCTTGGTGTTTCTATCCCTCTCTCCGTCTCCCTCTCTTAAATCAATAAAAATATTAAAAATAATATTAAATAAGTAAATAAATTTTCTCCTAGGCAGGTCAATGTTGAAGCAACCTCAAGTGAAAACAGTTGACTGTTAGCCCTAACAGAGTCGTCAAGGTTCAGATTTAGTTCTGAGGCCGTTTGCTAGAACTAAATGAGGACAGTCCCAAGATTAGATTGTGATATACTAATTGTCAGGAACCCTATGTCCCGTCAGTGCTAAGCCCCCGAGTTCCCTGAACAGTCAGCTTCCCATTGCATCTGGTAAGGCAAGGAGGAGGAGACAGGAAGTGGAAGGGGAAGGAAATGGCCTCTGTATCAACCAGCCTTGGCAGTGGAGACGCTGGGCAAGGACAGTAACAGTGGGAGGAAACTTGACAGCAGCACATTGTCCAAGGATGAGGTGTATGTGCTGAGTGTTCACAGAAGGCACACCCTTAGTGGCCACCCGCACCTTGGCAGCTTGATAAGTGTGCATTTTCACCGGGAACACACAGACCTGAGACCTACGCTTTGCTGTTCCCCTGGGTGGCTTAGATTAGCATTCCTGCAACAACCCCCAAGTTGCACACAAATCCCTATTGGACCCTATCTGTGAGGGGCAAGGGCAACCTTGGACACCTGAGAAGACAGAAAGGCCTAGAATAAGGCCTACAATAAAACAGGGACCCCACCTGCAGCCAAGATGACATCAAGGCCAGTAGGTCTGGCAGGCAGCTGTGGCGTGGGTGTGGAAAAGACAGCCTGTGCAGACAGAAAACCTGGCAGATGTCAGTTTGGGGAAAAACTGTAAAAGAACTCTTGCTGGGGTCTGGCTGGGTTCAGGAAGTTAAACCTTCACATATCCTGATGCCCCTAATGCCCGCTCTATGTCAACAATCACCAGAGTAAGGAGAAAAGAAGATTTTGGGCTTGTACGGAAGGTCCAAGTATATCTGCTTCTATCTAAAAATACCTGACTTCTCCCTATGGGCCCATTTCACACCTATCAGATCGTTCATAACCCCAATACACTCTCGCAACGGTCTCCTCTTTGAGCAAATAGCACTGAGTTGTCTACTACAAGCAGAAATGATGAGGCTATCACACCACCCATAAGACATGACTTTGAGTTGTGTTTCCGGTACTGTGGTGCACCCAGTCATTCTCACTGGTTTAGGCCTCCAGGGAAAGACACTGGGAGTGAAATAAGAGGTCCGAAGAGGCCACTGCAGGTATCACAGAAGGCTCAGAAAGCCGTGCTGCTCTCCAAAGTTCTCTCTACCAACCAGCTAGCGGAGGAATGAGATAAGGGAACAACTGGTAGTCCCACACAGCGGTGACAGGCCGCTGGTTCCAGAGTATCCCAGCGAGCAATGCTAAGACTACACATGGCTGCAACAAACAGCCATCAGCTCTCTCTCCCTCATCCAGGAGGCATCGTGAGCCAAGCCAAGAAGAAAGGATGAAAAGGGATGAAGTTCATTTATTTTGGGCTGTCCATGCTTCTCCTTGAAGATCTGGCCTAAAGGGTCTCAGGACTTCTCTCCAGCTTTCTATGTTCCTCTCTGGAAGATGGGCAATCAAGTGGTAAGGAATGAGTGGGTGCTGTGGGTGCACATTCTATTCCGTGCTTCAGAGAACACCTCCGTGTTGGGGGTGGCTGTGTGGCTGGTCGGTCAGCCCTGCCAAGGGGTCCGGACAAGGCAACAATAATGAGGTCTCTACCTTTTTTCCTTCCTGTACCTTCCAGGGGCATTTGCTCAGGATGTCAACTGTGTGAGGTCTTTATTTTACATTTTTCTCATGTATCACAGAGCCTAGCACCCACTGAGCCCATAGTAGAAGCTGAATAAATTCATGCTGATTTAAAACTTTTATTCAACGAACATACACTGGACATTCTGTGCTGAATACTGGAAATGTAAAAACGAATCCATCAGTCTCCTGCTCTTGGTGGACTTTCACTCTAGTTAGAGGATGAGAAACAATTAAAATACACCAGGATCACTGCAAATAACAAAGGCATGTTCCACGCTGTGCCTGTCAGCAACAAGAAAGGCTACAGATGACAAATTGGCAACAGGGGATCAGGGGAAGATTCCAGGAATAAAAGTTCATAATGTCGTTTGGGGGAAGAGAGGTTGGAGATGATTCTAGAAGGGCAGACTGTAAAGGGTCTCACATACCATGATAACAAGTGGGTTTTATCCTGAACTGCAGTGTCAGAAAGAAACTAGTGTGACAAAGTTTTATTTGCAAAGAATCATGCTGGGCTGGATTAAAAGGTGCATGAATGGAGGTCAGACAATCAGATGGGAGGCAGCTGAAAAGTCGGGTCCAGAAGGAAGACAGTGCTAGTCAGGATGGAGAAGAAAGAACAGTGTAAGAGATACGGGGTGCGGAACACTGCACTACACTGCCTTGCAGACCCAGAAGATGGTACCTCTGCCCTCCAGAAGCTTACAACCCAGTAGCTTAAAGAGCAATGGTGTCACTAGCTGGTTTGGCTCAGTGAATAGAGCACTGGTCTGTGGACTAAAGGGATCCAGATTCGATCCCGTCAATGGCACATGCCTGGGTTCAGACTCAATTCCCAGTAGGAGGTGTGCAGGAGGCAGCCGATCAATGATTCTCATCACTGACGTTTCTATCTCTCTCTCCCTTTCCATTCCTCTCTGAATCAATAAATATATATTAAAATTTTTTAAAAAAGAAGCAGCAACAGTGGATGAGTCTGTTAGTATGACAGAGAAGGATCATCACTTCCCCTCAGCCCTGGATGGCTTCCGTGGCAGTGCTGGCTTTCGGCTGGCCTTTGAAGAATGACGGAGAGGTGATTTGGCAGAACTACTCATTTACTTTCCTTCTTTTGGCTATTCTCCCCTGTGATTCATGTCCTGAACAGTTTTATTTAGCTCTATCTTTATGGTATAAGATTCTTAGATGGGTTCTTTTAACAGAAACCTCCAGCAGAAATAGCTGCCATCGTCTCTCACCTTAATCCTGCTCATCAGCACCTCCTGACAGTATCTGACCTAGGTGGGTTGAAATCTACACTAATAAAAGAGTAATATTGAAATTGACCGTTTCTCTTGGGCGCCTAAGCCACGCCCACCAGCCAAGCCGTGCCCACCAGCCAATCAGAGCGGCTGTATGCAAATTAACCCAGACAAGATGGAGGCTAACCACCACGGAACTAGATCAAACAGGAGGCTTCAGTTGCACCAGGAGTAAACTGTCTGCCTAGGCCGGCTGCGCCTCTCTCTGCTCAAGGCAACATAGTTGCAATTATAGAAGCCAGAGCTGAAGCAAGCAGGAGGCTTCCATTGCACCCACGATGGAGGAAACTGTCTGCCTAGGCCAGCTGGGCCTCTACTAAGGCAACATTGTTTCAATTATAGAAGCCACGGAGCTAAAGCAAACAGGAGGCTTCCTTACCTGCCTAGGTCTCGGCTTAAAGCAAGTGTTTCAATTATAGAAGATAAATAAACCCCAGAAACCTGATTCCAGCCAGCCTTGCTGGGACGTTGAGTCAATGGGAACTATGGACAGCCTGAAAACCTGAAAACGGCCCTCAACGCAGCACCCAGACTGCCCAGGCACCCCAACAGGGACCCGAACCCTGAAGGGGCTATGGGCAGCCTGAAAACAGCCCTCAGTCCATCACTCAGGCTTGCCACATCCCAATGGGGTAAGGGCCCACACTGGGGTGCTTGGGCAGTTGGCAAACAGCCCTCAGCCCCTCACCCAGGCTGCCCAGGCACCCCAGTAAGGACCCAAAACCTAAAGGGACTGTGGGCAGCCTGAAAACTGCCTTCAGCGTGTCATCCAGACTTGCCACACCCCAATGGGGTGAGGGTCCACACTGGGGAGCTTGGCCAGCCTATCAGCCCCTCACCCAGGCTGGCCAGGCACACCAGCAGGTGGACATCCCCTGAGAGTTACCAGACTGCGAGAGGGCACAGGCTGGGCTGAGGGACCTCCCGAGTGCACAAATTTTTGTGCACCGGGCCCCTAGTAAATAAATAAAAACAGTAACAATAAGGCTTTGCCAGCCTGGCAAACTGATCCAGTTAGAGGATTATAAGAGACACCTGGTTTTTTCACACAGCAGCTGCAAACACAGTAGAAGCATGGCATCCTGGAATCAAGAAAGAGTTCTCATTAAAATCCAAGAGCAGCAGAAACTGGTATGAATCAATTTTCAGCAATGTCACCTGAATGTGAAAAGAAGTTCAAGTTAGAGTAGACACATAATAGGAACCCTGCTTTGCTAAATTCTGAAACCTGCATGTTACTTTGCTTATGGGGAGGTGATTATCTATTCATCCAAATATTCTAAATCCTTAAAGCAGCGGATCTCAACCTGTGGGTCAAGACCCCCTTTGGGGGTCGAATGACCCTTTAACAGGGGTCGCCTAAATACATCCTGCATATCAGATATTTACATTACAACTCATGGCAGTAGCAACATTACAGTTGTGAAGTAGCAATGAAAGTATTTTTATGGTTGGGGGCCACCACAACATGAGGGACTGTATTAAAGGATCTTGGCATTAGGAAGGTTGAGAAGCACTGCCTTAAAGCATCTATCATATACTTAGGGCAACTATCACAAACATACTTAGGTTTCTGAAGTTTGGCTGATTTATGCCCTTGTGGCTGACCAAACACCTCTTCATTTAAGCCAGCTTCAAAACAAACCAGAATACAGCCCAATGTAAAATGCAGATACTCCTACAGGAGCAAATAAACATTTAAATCATCTTTCCAGCTCATTGGCCACTGCAGATATACACATGCATAAGCTACCAACCTGTGAACACCACGGGCAAACCATGTTGTAGCTGCAATATGTCCCCATCGCCTTCCCAGACCAGACCAGGGAGATGCTCTTGGAAACAGCTCGCTAATAGCCTCCCACACTGCGAGTTAACAATCCATTTACAGCCCATCAAAAAGCCAACCCTCCAAGGAGATATACTTTATACCTGTATGTAAGGGTTCTCTGCCACAAAGCTGGGTTTTATACAATCTTTCACTCTGGAGGCCAGAAATCAGATTATAGCATAATTTCTGTGACTTATGATCCCATAAGCATGCCATATATGGGCATATATGCAAACAGTCACAAGAACAAATCCTTGGAATAAAAGCAGAATGATGCCCAAGAAAGCACATGCCACGAAATGAGTCCTGACTAGAACTAAAAATAGCACATAAAGGCATGGTGTCAGCTACTCCCGCTGTTCTCCCTAGAACATGCTCATTCTAACCTCCAGTGTTGACTCTTAAGCTTCAGCCTTCAATGACTACCTTTCCCAAACCCAAAGAAGCTCCTTTCGAGGCTTTGGAGTGTGGAGTAATTTTTCACTTATGGAGCCACCGATGCACACAAAGTCAAGCAAAGAGTGAACCTGAAATTGTGAATATTCCCCCAAAGCCTACTACGTGTGCCCTGGGGACACCAGGACCAGCACAGAGAGGGCCTTTCTGGCAAAGAGTCCACTAGAAACCCCTGAAGTGCTACGCACGGTCAACGGCCCAGTGGGCAGCCAGTGGGACTAACTCCCGTCCCATCCTGCCTGGAGAAGCACGCAGCCAGAACTGCCCCAAGTGGCAGAACCTTGTCAACGCAGGCCCCACTTGGAGTCCCGAAAAGATCCGAGAAGAAAACCCTAAGAATGCAAAATCCCGAAAGAACCACAGGCACCAATCTGGGGGCCAGGGCTGTGAAGTGCATTCTTCCCAATAACCCGTTTGGCACTTGGCCCAGCAGTCCACAAACATGAGCATCGAGGCAGTGACTGGATTTCCCCTGGGCTCCGCAGGTCATCCTGAAATGTATCCAAATGAGAAACAGGATGTGTTGTGAACTCACTTTCACCTATAACCTAGATAGACACGAACCAAGAGGCAAGAGGACTGCATGTCATCCGCCCACACCTTCTCCACAGCTGAAATGGAAATGTGCACAGAGCCATCTTCCCCCTAAACCAGACTGCTCCGCACCAGGGCTAACCACAAACGCACACAGGCCTCCCCCCTCCCTTAGAGAGGCTCCATTTGGCCATTTTACCAGAATGTTCAGGACAGACAAATTCTCACATGAGCCGGCTAACGTGAACAGTGGCGGTGCCCCCCAGGCTCCCCCTCTTCCCTCTCTGCTAGAATAACAGGCCTTCGGCGGGGGGGGGCATGGCTCTGAGCCTTTCTGCCTTCTTGTGGTTTTAAGGTTCTTTTCCCTCCGAGGCCTTAGCCCAGATATCTCCAAGTGCAGCACACTGCCCTGCACCCAGAAAACAATAAATAAATATCCTGCCACTACTGCCAGTGCCTCCTTGTTCATTTTCTAGGGTAGGTCGCTTAGAAAAGCCACGGTGCCCTCATGGGTGGGAGCACGGAAGACAGGGACACTAGTAGGTGCCCTACTTGAGATGTAACCGAACACTGGGTGCCTCTGCCCATCGCCCTGCCTGTCTGGGTGGAAGGGAGATACCCTTACAGCATGCTGAGAACGATTAGAGGATCATCACTCCAGCCTTCCTGTGCTCGCCAGCATTCCCCCTGGATGCCGCCGCGTGCAGACGTTGTGTCTGACCTACAGCTGACTTCTGCCTGCAGGGCAGTGCGCCCTCGCGTCGGAGCCACGTCCTGCCAACAGCACGGGGCCTCACGGGCGCAGAAAAGCAGACTGCAAACCTCAGAAGGTGAGCCTCTGTTGCTCCGGTTCTTGGAGGGTAAGGGCTCTTACTGTTCTAACCGGCACGGTCTCTATTCTCACCCTAGAGTCTCCGAGTCAGCGGACTAAGGGAAGCACCACATGGCAGGCACAGCGTCAAGCACGGAGCTGGCAGCTTTCCGGGGGATCTGAGATGGAGGCGGCCAAACCGGGTCATTCAGGTCTCCATGCCGCAGAGAGAGGGGGAGAGTTACCCAGCTTTAGGGAATCTACATTACTCAGACTTCATGCCCAAAATGACAGCTCTCCCACCTGGCTCACCTCACTTCAAACAGAGATCGGATCAAAAGGCGCAAAGGGAGAGTGACTCCTGGCCCGCCGCCCCCCGCCCATCATTACCATCAGGACTTGTGAGTCAGGAGAGCCCCAAGTGTCAACCCTGCAAGGCACCAGTCAAGTGAACTCATGACATGGATTTTTCAAATCTCTAGATCTCAAGTCAAAAGAAGGACACATCAACTGCAAAACACACCATGGCTCCAGTCCTTACAATTTTCCATTTCCCAAAACCAGGTGTGCCAACTCTGTGGCAGGAAGTCGGGCAGGAGCACACCAGAAGGCCCAGAGGAAAGAGAACTCGCTTCTGCCCCTTTGGGTGCCCAGCTTGAGATCACAAATCTACATGCAGAAGTACACAGCTGGTCCATGTGGCTGAGTTAGGAGACACTACAGTCTGGTTTGCTCTGGCAAGAGTCGGATTGGATGGTCAAGGGCAGTGTGGGAAAGAAGACAAATGGTCTAGAAGCAACAGTGAAGAAGGGAGGAACTAATGTGGACAAGTTTTCTTCCTTCATCTGAACTCTTTAAAGCAGTCCAGAAAAGAGCTTGGCAAACGCCCACTCCCCTTTTCGTAAAATCTGTATTACGGGTACATTTCTTTTTGCTCACTCCAGTACGAATCTGTTTATCCAGGTATTCAGCATTGGGCTGGAATAATACTAATTCTAAATTGCCTCTTGACCTGGGTTCTTCATTAGCGTCCCGGCACTGTTCCCAACCACACCCACAGCAAGGCGGCCCCCTGAGCTCTCCCTCGCTGGGGCCACGATGGCCACACCTAGACCCACACTCCCACTGGGGGGGCAAGGCGGCGTGCTAGGGAAATGGGCGACTTCTGAGACAAACAGGCTGCTCTTTGGGGTTGGCCTTTTTTAATTGCAAGGCTGATTTCTATCTGTAACTCATTTCTTCCAGGAAATACTTTACAGTCAGCATCTCATCTCTGGTTTCTGCTTCCTCACGTAGAGGGGATGTGAGTGAAGCGGGATTACTAACCTCATTCTACAGATAAGTCTTGAGAAAGACAGGGTTACACAGCCCATCCGAATCCACTGGAGGAGGTACAAGGCAGCCGAGAAGAAATCACAGACTTTCACTGTTTTCCAGGTGGAGTGCGGAGGAACACACCTCACAAGTTCCTTCTTCTCATCCACACCTGCTTTCACGGGGTCAGCGGACGAGGCAGCTAACATTCTCTCCTCAAAAAGGGTCATTTTCCAGTGTTCTCGCTTATCATGTACATACACAGGAAAACCCAGGAAAGCATTTTAAATCCCCAGTAAAACAGATCCTTCCAAACAGATACTTGAGTCTCTTAACATCCACTAAAAATGAAGGTCCCCGCAGGTCCCAAAGTAACAAATTTGGCTTTTTCCAGCCCTTCCGTATAAACCTCCACTAAGAGCCATCTGTTCCCCCTCTTAAAACTGGACATTCACGCCCCACAGCAAACAGTGTCCGTTCTGTGGTCAGACAGACATGGGACCGCCTGTTAAACAAAAGCAGGCTGAAGAATGGATGCTCCCTTTCGAGACTCGCCCCAGTCACGAATAATAAGCAACTGTACGAACAAGCAGATCCCTGAATAGGTTCGAATGCTTGAGTGCTGAGTAATAACGCCAGTTAGAGTCACTGCACAGTACTTCCAGGCTTAGGTTTTTTTTCCTGTTCTTTCATCTCTGGAAACTGATTCAGAACCATACTAGCTATGCCCTCAAAACTTTACTGTAAGATGCAAAAGGCATTTATTATCCTGTAATTGCAGCTGGCTCGTCTCTCCTGCTGTTGAGGCAAGTATTCAATTAAAGTGAGAATAAGAGCTCTTCTGAGCATCGACTGAGTGACCCCAGCTCTGTGAGAAACGCAATGGGGTAGTGACAGGCACTTGCTGGGAGTCAGCCAACATGAGAGGCCTCGATTTGAGTTCAGGAAGGGCCATGAACTAGCCATGTGAACTTGAACAAGACAGTTAACATCTCTGGCCTCCGTATTCTCAACTGCATAATGTGGGGGATTACAAAGAGGAAGAATTTACGCATTCCAACAGCCCTAAGAGACTGATCTTCTTATTAGCACTTTCAGATGACTTACAAGGTTCAAGATGAAGATGAACAAGTTCAAGAACCAGAATTCATTCTCAGTTCTGTCTACTCCAGTGTCTGTGTTCTTCCCCTAAAAGCACTCACAGCATGGCAATGACCGGACGCCTTTTCTCAGCAACTGACAATCCCCTTGAGGGAAATCACCTTCACAGATAAGAACTGAAGAACAACATCACACAGAATAAAATAAGAATCAAAATCTTACATCACTGAGCCCCCACCGCGCTCGCACCAGCAGGGCGACACATCCCCTTCAGGTCGTTCAGGAAATGAGATCGTTTTCCGTGTGTCTGACTCCCACACAGCGAGGGAAAATACCCCCCGAGGAGAACAGGGTCTGGTGAGCGTGCAGATCTGTTGGATAGCTCTTTCCTGGCTTCACGGGGGAGTCGAGCACTTTTCAGAGGTCTCTCGTCCAGATGACGGAAATGCAGCCTTTGGAAACGTCACCTTAGTTCATGCCAACCACTTCTGTTGGGGAGCTTTCCAAAGTGCATTACATTATTTCCTCGCTTCCTAAATCTCATAATTTAAAGTTTGTCTTTAACTGGGATGTCACAATTAATGATCATCAATAGCATCAGTCATGGTGTGGTGCCATCCAGAGGGGTGTAACTCTCTCTATATGCACCATTGCAAAGAAGCCATGCTTCCTGAAATCTGGACGCTTTTTATCAATTTTCCTCTGCCACGCTGTTAGAGGGACATGGCCCGAGGACAGAGTATCTGATTCTGACTCTGGCTCAGGCAGGTTATTTAAAAGTCACGAGGTGGGCAAAGTGGGGAGAAAGGGGGATGGAGAGAGAGGTTGCTTAGGGTGATGGGCGCACGAGGCAATGTGCAGATGATGCTTTGTTGAGGTGTACACTTGAAACCAGTATGGTTTTTCGAACAAATGTCACCCCTATAAATTACATTTAAAGATAAATAAATAAATAAATAAATAAACAAACAAACAATAACATAAAAGCCACAGGACTCGGTTTCCTCACCTGTTACATGAGAAATGTGGGTTATGCTTTCTTAATCCACGCTTTTTTCTTTTTAACAGAGAGGAAGGGAGAGAGAGAGTTAGAAACATCGATCACTGCCTCCTGCACACCTCTCACTGGGAATGTGCCTGCAACCAAGGTACGTGCCTATGACCAGAATCGAACCTGGGACCTTTGAGTCCGCAGACCGACACTCTATCCACTGAGTCAAACCGGTCAGGGCTCTTAACCCACTCTTATTACCTCCACAACACATCTCTCTCCTTCTTTCTCTATATCCGCTCTGACTACGTACTTCATTATAGCTGTTCATTACAGAGATCTGTGAAGTAAAAGCCAAAAAATGCTCTCTTCATTCAAGTAAATTAAAACAAGGCCAGTATGGTCACACTATCAGATAAATGGAAAAGAAAAGAAAAAGATCATTCCTTTGACAGTGGGGGACAATCAGGCAACACGTGAATAGACTTCAAATAGATTCCTAGAAATCAGTTTCAAAGATGTACATGAAAGATAGTTCAAACACCAACAACAACTTTGTGTTCGTGGACTGTTTACAGAGTTTTAAAGGAAAAAGAAAAAGTTGTGGAAGGAGAAGAGTCTGACCAGGGAGTGGCACAGGGAAGGTGTCTAGCCCCAAGGCTGGACGGGATGAGGACGGCTTCAGCCACAGAACGAAGGAGTACGTAGGCACTGGGGGGAAGAAAAGAGAAGCAGAGAGGAAAAGCGAAGGTTTCTCAGAAAAACATGAACGGCCCAAAATGAAGACCACTGAAACAGGGAACATCGCATTGGTATAAAAATGGAAGATCCGCACATTTTTCCGAAGGTAGGTGGCCCGGGAGACCACCTGGCCATCTCTTGTATGAGAGCAATGGACAGAACAACCCATCTTCAGAGGGGACCAGAGAGGGGACAAAAGTCAGGACTTCAGGAAACATCTCCCCGCAGCTCTATTCCTGCCTCTGCACCTGGCTTACACGAAGCCCCGCCATCACCCCATCACTCTTAGTTTCCTCATTTTCTTCATACAAACGGCTGTACTTCGGACCAGGGTCATGGAAAATGCTTTGGCGTTACAGTCCCAGGATGGAGATTCCGGCCCTGCGGTTGCCAGGTACAGCCTGTGAGATCTCAGACCAATCCACGGCTTAACTGCCCTGGGCTTTAGATTCCTCTTTTGTAAAATGAGGAGAAAAAATGTGTTCCTCAGAGAGCTGTTAAGAGTAAATGAGACAATATAATAAAACACTTAATGCAAGGACCATTCACTAAATGATGGGGTTGATGATGATGATGGAGGAGTTACAGAAGGAACTGTAGAAACCACTAAAAAACGGTACACAGATACCTTTAATTGCCTACAATTTATAGAGCTCCAAAAACGCAAGAGTTCTACATTTCTCATAAGCCTGGTCCACAGGATGAGTGAGCGGAAATGCTCATCTGGAAGTTCACACCTAACACACACAGGCTAATGCCTTCCTTAGTCGGGCCCCCTTCCCTGCCCGTACTCAGAAAATTCCACCTCATTTCGACAAAGACCAGGATGAACCGTGTATTTGCACAATCTAGGAAGCGTTATCGAGCCAATAATATACCTGCGGTAATATTTTGACATTGAAGAAACAGCTTGAAACCCACAGTAGTACCAGTTTCTAACCAATGAGGACACAAGTCGTTGCTGCCTACGCACTGAGGGTCACCGTGAGATGCCCCAGTAGGCAACGTTTTCTTAGTTTGGTTGCTGTATGTTTCCAAAAAAAATCAATAAAACTGTGTCTGTTTGGTAACAGGCTATGATTCTAACTTCTCACTAATTCAGCCTGGTGTTTTTCCTCCCCAAATGCGAGGTTTGGCAGTGAACGGTCGTTACGCTGGGCCCCTTTTGGCATGGGAACCCCGAGTACTCTCACGCTCATTCTATTCAACAAAAACACACCGCGATCGGATTCTTACGCACGTCTAACAACGAATACCGCAGCGAAGGACTGCCAGAAAACAAACTCCACTGCTGTTTCTAAAGTAGCCTTCACAGAAAAAACACACCATCTGTATACCCCGCACCCTGCGGGGCTTCATTTGACACAGATTCACTCAGCTGGGAGATCCACGCCAAAGAGCAACTTTGGAAACTCTGCTCTTCGAGTGAGTCTGAGTCCAACCCCTTGCTCCCTTACCCCTAACCTTTCTCAGCATGAACACAGCTCAACTCAGAGGTATATAGACTTCAGCTCATTTCTACCTTTCCTGGTGCCCCTTTTGGGGTATTTGACTTGCCTTGACTTGCCTGTGCAAAGGAGGTGAGCTACTTCCCTAGGACCAGCTGCCATGTTTTTATTTAGCTGATACTATTGGAAACAGGGAGCTCACCACACATACAGTGAGGTGCGGGTTAGGCTGCCCCTGGGTAAAAGAGCCTCTGGTACACTCAAGGATTCCTCAGTTCTGATAACAGGTCCGGTACCCTCGGCTCAAAGCAGAAGCACCAGCCCCTCACACGCTGTAAAAAGCAATGCTGCATCCCGCCCATCCCATCTTCGAGTGTATATATCCAAAGATCTCAACACGGGAGCTCGAAGAGATTTGCGCACTCTTGTCCACCACAGTTTCGTTCACAACAGCCACGAGCTGCAAGTAAACCAGCGTCCATCAAAAGATGAATGGATGAAGAAAACGTGGCATCGCCACAAAATGTGAATATTGTGCAGCCTTAAAAAAAAAAAGGAAATCCTGTCTCATGCTACAACATTGATGAGCCTCAAGGATATTATGCTAAGTAAAATAAAGATGATGTGTGATTCCCCTCATATGACGTATCTAAAGTAGTCAGAACCATAGAAACAGAAAAGAAAAAAGGTGGTTGGTTACCAACAGCTGGGCGGAAAGGAGAAGAAACGAATGTCTGTTGGGTATAGAATTTCAGTGTTGCAAGATGAAAAAGTTCTGGAGATCTGTTGCACAACAATGTGAATATACTTAACACCGCTGAACTGTACACTTAAAATGGTGAAGAGGGTAAGTTTAACGTTATATGTTTGGCAGCATAATAAAAAAAAAAATTATTGCTGCAAATGGTGTATCGATACAAGTCCATCAAGCCATTCTGCCCTCAGCCCCTACCTCCTACTCCTTCCTCTCCTCACATCTAACAATATCCCGGCTCGGCCCATGTTCCCCCCACACACCATCTTCCCTGCCCTCCGCGCCCTCATACCAGCTGGCTTGTGATTAAAATGGACCAAGTTAGGAAGTGCCAGAGAGAGTACGACCTATTGTATCGAATTTCCTTGGCCTTTTACAGGGCTGAGAACCAGAAGGCCTGCTGGCTCTAAACCTGGCTCCGTGGGCAATCAGCTGAAGCAAACCATTCAGCCCTCTGCACCTCCTCTCCACAAAAACGGGGCGCTGGCCCAGGTGATCTTGAAGGTCTTTCAGCTCTGAAAGTTCCCTGATTCGACTGACAAGAAATTGAGGGAAACAGAGCCTGCTATGTTGAACCTTCTAACGTCATTCCTAAGTCCCTTTGCTGTGTCTTTGACTCAAGTCCTTTTATTTTGGTCTCTGTGTTTAGACACAAAAATAGTCTTAAAAATTTTTATCAAAATAACAAATCATTATCATTATACCAAAATTCCACTGGTGATTCTTTACGGACAGACACCCAGGGAGTGCTATAGGTGTCCTATTTAAATATTTCATGCAGCCCTAACCGGTTTGGCTCTGTGGACAGAGCATCGGCCTGAGGACTGAAAGGTCCTGGGTTCGATTCCGGTCAAGGGCATGTACCTTGGTTACGGGCACATCCTCAGTAGGGAGTGTACAGGAGGCAGCTGATCAATGTTTCTCTCTCATCGATGTTTCTAACTCTCTATCCCTCTCCCTTCCTCTCTGTAAAAAAATCAATAAAATTAAATATATATATATATATATATATATATATATATATATAAATATATATATATAAATATTTCAAGCAAACTGGTAGGTAAAGGTGGTAAGTCACCCTGAGGTGCACAGGGACGGGCAGCGCAAAGGGCAATGACCTCGTCCCATGCCTTCCTTCAAATCAGCAAACATTACTGAGAAACATTTCTGTGCCCGGTGCCAAGATGGGTACTAGGACACAAAGTTAATCACAGCTAAACTCAAGGAGCTCAGAGTCCAACAGGGGAAACCCAGAGTGTCTCCCCGTTAGCAGCAAAATAAAAAGAGACTTCCTCAGCTAAGAAAACCAACCAGTACAGGGGGCAGGGAAGGGGGGGGACCAGGGAAGTTACATGATTAGGTTTTGTTCTCTGGACAGCCCTCCCCGACGAAAGAACTGTGCCAAGCCTCCTGGAGGACAGTGTCTACTGGGCCATAACCACTTTCCGCTGCAACTTGGCTGAACTTAAAACTGAACAGGTGACTTGAAGGTGAAGGCTGATGATGGAGAAGACAGCCTCTTCCTTCCTCCTGTGACCAGCACCTTCAGCCACTCAATCCTCGGTGGGGAGGAGCGAGGAGGGGCGGAATCACTGCAGTTTTTATATAGTTAGTTGTCACTGTCCTTACATTTAAACAACCCTAAATGGTCAGAAATTTAAGCATTTAACTTCTCTTAAAGAGAATGCCACTACACACATGGGCAGCCCAATGCTGAGAAAGAGTGGGCCTTGGTGATAGTTGAGGCAACCTTGAGCCGGTCATCCTGCCTTCTACTGTAAAACCTGGGTCTGCTATTAACTCCCCAAGGTGATGACCACATGCTTAGAAAGCACGAAAGGGATAGAAACGCCAACATCAGGCATTCACTGGCAACCAGCGCCACCTAAGCAATGCTTACCAAGGGGTCACTGATTGACTCAGAAACTTTCACCCTGGAAATTCCACCTAAATGGTACACTTCTCTTTTCTATTAGAACAGACACTGCTCACAAGTAAACAAAGTCCTTCCCTCTGTGTCTGCCTCTGCTCAGGCCGCTCTGCGCTCCATCACCCCAGCCCCTGAGGGACTGCCTACCTGCTGACCAGCTGGCTTGTAAGGCAGGAGAGCAAGTGAGGAAAGTTTCAGCGGGGAGGAGCGAGGGCAATCTCTCCACAGGCACAGACCTTCCCCGTCACATGTCTCCGGCACATCTGATTCACCAGTTCATCCTTGAAAGCTCCTGGCATCCACTCTCCGCTCCACAGAAAAGTTTTTGTGTACCAGACTCTAGTTAGCAGTCGCAGGACTTGCTTGTGGGTTACCAGCAAACATCTTATTATGCACTGCACCACATCCCAAGGACGAAATGAAACACTGCGCACATCGCCAGGACGTTTTCAGATGACCTGGAATAATCCCACTCCTTCATCTCCAGCGCTTGTTATTGGAACGCTGTGAATTAAACAGACTCCTCGGAAAAGTACACTTCACATACGTGAGCCGAAACAGATACACAGTCTAGGAAAAGTCAGTAAGTTTGTATACTTGTTCCATAAAGAACAATCCAAAAGAGAGAGAGAGAGAGAGAGAGAGAGAGAGAGAGAGAGAGAGAGAGAGAGAGAGAGATACTTCTGTTACTAGTGAAGAACATTAAATTTATTTTAATTACCTAGAAATACAGTCACAAAAAGAGGCACCTAAACAGAATTCAGAGGGTAAGCAATGAAGAAAGAAATGACATGCAAACTATGGCTGCAATTTTTATGTCACATTTAAGAAAGTGTTTGGTCTGGATTTGTGCTGGGTGCTGTATGTGTGGGTATGGGATGGGGCTGTTACACTCTTTTCCCAGTAAAACACACTGAAACGAGCCACTTGGTAGGACTCCTGCCTGCAGCACACGAACGCGAGCCCATCAGAATAGCGGGAATAACAGTCTCTTTAGAAGTATCAAGAAAAGTCACAGAAAGGATTTTTTTTTTCTGTTTCACCCTAAAACTATAGCCCATCATTAGCCCGAGTTTTCCCGATGTCAGATTTACTGGCGCTCTAAATACAATTTACGGGATTTAATATCCTATTATTTAGCTGCCTGTGTTTGTACTATGAAGTGTCAGATAAATTAGATTAACTGTAAGACAGGGTTTTCCTGAATTTGATGAGGAATCTAATTTACAGAGCAAAAAGAAACTGGCTTCAAAGTATCAAAGCACCCTAACTTCTTTATTCTCACACCCTCCTGCATCACAGAAGTACTGCTACCCCCAGATATGTACAAACACAGAAGCCTGAAAGTGCCACTAGGCATTTTTGTGAGGCCAAAAAAAACCCAAACAAACACAAAGAAACCCAACCCACCTTTTCAGTCCATATTAGCCCTACTTCAAATCCATGAAAATCTTTCCTGACAAGAAAACACTAACATCTGAATATAAGTAGGAAAACCTAGTAAGCCAATATGATAAAATACTGTGTTTTCTCTAAACAGATCCTAGTAAGAAAGCAGTGTTCAAACAAGGAAAGGTTCTTCTAATTCCCCGCAGATGAAGAACACGGGTTATTTGCTCATGGTTTCTGCAGTGTCCACTCTGAACACACACGAAACGGGCCAACCAAAAACCAAACAAACTTCAGCTGCTTCAGGCTCCCACAGAAGCAGAAGGCTCTTCCACCTGGGTACGGACGGAACTGTGAAATAAATAAAGTATAAAGTGCAGGAGAAATGCAGCCACGGGGAAAAAATAACTGGGGGAGAGGGGCCTATCATGCTGACTGGGGTGGGGAGGGGGCGTTGGGCAAACTTCCCAACAATTTCTGAGAAGCAACAAACCATAGCACCACCGGCCTAGATAGATGGGCACATGGACAGATGCACACACACGACTACCTGTAAGGGTTTGCAAATGTCCACTCTCTTGCATGTACAACACAGCAAAACATGGCCAGAGAGCCGGGAGACTTCTCTTCCATGTCCTCTGCGCACTGTCAAACAGGGAAGGTCATGCTGCTTCCCTTAGAGAGCTCCCTCTCTCCCTGCATCACAGGAGTTTTCTACTTTGGGACTGTTCAACTTTCCTATGCATCGGAATAAAATAACCATTCAGCAACTTTATTCACCTTGGTTTAAAAAAAAGAAAGAAAGAACAACATTCATTGTGCAATGCCCAGGAAAAGCTGACACCAGGGCTGTCTCTCCGACAAGCGCTTGCAATTACCATCCGAGAAGAGGAGAGGGGGTTTGTAAAGCCTGTCTGATCAGACCCAGGGAGTCCTTTAAAAAAAAAAAATTTATTCCATGCCTAAAAGGGGCTGGAGAAATTATTTTTTGTAAGGAGACCACCCTGGCGAACAAAAGTTACATGTCGGTCACATGTTGGGAGTAGCAGGTTTTAGGGTTTTTTGTTTGTTTGTTTTTTAAGCGCACTCATTACGGGGGTGTTTCCCAGTTGGAGACCACTCGGGCTCCTCCTTTTCTCATTGTCAAAAGGGAAGGGGGTGGGCTGGGGGCTCGCGGGGAGGGGGGAGAGCAGCGAGGTTACACGAAAGGGTGCAGCGGCCGCCGCGAGCTGCATGCAGCTCCCTCCCCAGGCGCCCCAATAACTGGGTGCGAACCGAGCGGCGGAGGCGCCCCGCTCCGCTGCCCAGGCGGGCGCCGCGCCGGGTTTCGGTCCCGCAGGGGGAGGCGGGGGGAGAGGGAAGAAGATCGTTACCTTAATGCTACACTGAGCAGGAGTCTCAGACATGTCTCACGGCGACAGGGACCAGGAAGTTCTCGGTGTTTTTCCACTTTCCTCTCCTCTCCCCAGCCCAGGAGCGCTCCACGGCCGGCCGGACGCGGTCATTTAAGAAGTTTCTTCCAGCATCTCGCCCGGCAGCCGCCCCGGGGGTCTGCGAGCGCGCGGGGCGGGCGGGGCGGCCGGCGGCGTCGGCGCGCGCGGGGCGGCGGGGGCGTGGGAGCCGGGCCGAGCGCGGCGGCGGGGTCTGCGGGTCACGGCGCGGCGCGGCGACCCGGGGCGCAGCCAGGCCGGCCTCCCGCTCTCTCCTCCCACCCGCGGCCGGCGCGCCGCCCCCCGCCTCCCGCCGTTCGCCCTCTTGCCCGCCCGCCCGCCCGCTCGCTCTCTCGAATGTTTTCCTTCCTGGAAGAGAGAAACTGAAAGGCAGAACTGAGAAAGCTCTCTGCTCATTGATCTGGAGAGTTTCGGGGCAGAAACTGACGCCGATTCCCAGCACTGCGCTCGCTCTCTTAAAGGAGCCACCAGGAAATAAAAGCTCGGGTTACAGCCCGGCGTCGGGGGAAGAAAAGCCGGCCGGGGGGAGGGGCGCGGGCGGAGGAAGCCCGGGGAGCGCGGCCGCGCGGGGCCGGGCTGCGGGCGAGGCGGGCGGCGCTCCCAGCCCACCCACCGCCGCGCGGCCCCGGCGCGGGCGCCCGCCCGCCCTCCCTCCCTCCCCGCCGCGCCCCTCCGCCGGCCCGGGGAAGCCAGGCTCCCCAGGCGGAGCCGAGCCCTCGCTCCGGGAAGACGCGGTTAAAAACACGTTACACCGGGGCCCCGGGAGCCACAGAACAGGTTTATTCACAGCCGCCCCCCCCCCTGCTTCCCCAGCTCCGTCTCTCCGCTACTTGGACGCGCACAAGGCGCCCCCCGCCCTCGGGCGCGAGGAACACGGTGTAGGAAGGGGGATTGCGGGGAGGACGCGGGTCCGAGGGCGGAAAGGAGACAATAGCCTTTGTTCCGCTCGGCGACCGCGGCCTCTTTAAGAGAATCCACCAGGAAACGGGAGCTCGGGTTACAGCCTGCGCACCGGGAACTGCGGGCGAGCGGGCGCCCCAGACAAAGCCCGCGGCCGAGAGGGGGTGCTGCGGGGGGGGGGGGACTCGCCGCCGAGGGGGGCGCCCCGAAACCCGGAGGCGCCGCGCGCGCGGCCGCTCGCCCCGGGCAACGGCCGGCGCCGCGCTTCCCCCGCGGAGCACGCGCCCGGGAAGGGAAGGCTGCCGGCAGTTACCGCAGGCGGCGGAGCGCCTTTTCCTGACCCCCCTCCCTGCCTCCCTGTTGCGAAAGGCTGTGTCCATTTAAAGAAATCGCGGTCGCTACCAACCGAGAGCGGTGACTCGACTGCCCAGGGGACGGGACGGGTTCCTGCAGATAAGAGCCCTCCCCGGGACCACAGCTCCAGACGGCCCGCGGCCGGGGCGCACTCCGCCGCGCCGCCCGGGAGCGAGCGGGGGCTGGGAGCGCGGCCGAGGGGGCGACGAGTGGGGGGGGTGGGGGCTGCGGTGCTGGCCCGGAGGACAGGTGGCACGGGCCCCCCGCTTCGGAAGGCGGAAACGTTATCATTATGTTTCAATTCTAAGCCCTGCTAACGCCGACGTAAGGGCTTAATGTGTGGACGTGTGTCCCGTTGCAACTATAAAGATACGTGTGGATGTGGTTGTGCGTGTGTGTGTGTGTACACGTAGAGACCAGAGCAGATTGCCCAAGATTCTCCCCGTCGGACCTGCTCTCCTCCAGAAGTTCAGACTTTCTCACGCTCATCTGAACACCCTGAACCAGAATGTATTAAAGGGGTCGGGGTGGGAAACAGTCCCGCTCCTGGGAAGGTGGGAGTAATGGGTGTTTCCCAGCCGCCGGGGACCTCAGCAGCTTTGGTCACCTGGTAGACCTGTCCTCCCTCCCCAAGGCAGCTCCTCACCAATGAATGCCTCTTGGGTCACCGGCTGCCTCCCCGCCCCGACAATGACCTGTCCATCAGCCTTTGACCCCTGGACTGATGTTGCGGATACTGGTTCCGAGGCCCCATTGCTGGAGTAAGTCCTATAACCCTCGCCTTCATTTACTTATCCATGTGGTAGTTGGCAACTGGCTCTCGGCTCCTGTCGAATAGGAACGGGGAACAGAACCCACCTCATAAGATTCTTGTGTTAAACGAGCAAAATTCGTGCAAAGGGCTCAGTTTCCTGAGTGTTTGTTACACATCATCTTTGCTCAATGTTGGCTTTAATTATTTAACCTCAGGACTGAAACAGCTCTCAGCTCCCCTTTCTATCTCCTCATCTTCTCCAAGTGACTCACCCAAGTTTGAATTAGAATGTAAGTAGTTCCACAGCAAAATACACAGTAGCAACTGTGGCAAACACTGCTTTAGGCTAGGGATGGACAATTTCTTTTCCAGAAGTAGCCGATAATAAATACTTTAGGTTTTGTGCACAGAATAGATACATAAGTTGACATTAAGTAGGTACTTATATAACAAGAAAGAAACATCCATAATCTTTAATTGACAAAAATGTAATAGTAATAACAATTGCAATGCAGGTCTAATAAGAGGAATGGAACTTTTTTTTTTTTTTTTTTTGAGTGAGGATAGCATTTCACTAAGTTAACCCCCAATTCAAAGTGTTCTCTGTCATCAAAACTGAAATGTTTATCTGTTAATGCTGATCTGTAAGAAGAGTTTATGTATTTCATTTTTGGAACTATCTTTCCACCCAGATTGGAACTGTCAAATATATCAATCCATGGGCATATGATTTTCTTGAGCATATTTATGGCTTAGAAGACATTTATGCAATTAGAATTCTGTACATTCTCTTAGTATTTCCCCTTTAGCATGCCATTACATTGCAGATCAATCATTCCCAATTGAAGGTCAGGTAGAAGCACCTCAGGTGCAGTTACGTGGATTTGAAATATGGAAATTTCCTTTTTACTGACATCAAAATCCATAAATGACTGCTGGAACGGTAGTTTGAGTTGAGAAAAAAATAAATTCCAAATTTGTGTCAGAATGGAAATCTTGTTTCTTGTTTTAACTTTTGACAGCACGGAAAGTGTATAAAGCAGATTGATATTATTTGTGATTCAAACAATGTCAGTTGCATCAAAATGATTTAGCTGCAGTGTATGCTTCACACGTAACTCTATTTTGCCTTGTAGTTTTAGGTTGAGTTCAAAACCATGATCAAGTCTGTAGTAAAAGCTAATTTCCAAAGCCATTCGGTGTTCGATAACAGTGGTGGAGGGAAGTTCTTTTCATTCATTCATTCCTATCACTTATTTCTCTATGCCTTGTTTCCAGATTTCTTTGGAATAAAATGGGTGTCTTTTTAATATTTCATTTAAATTCTTAGATTGTCTTGCTTGCTATTTTTCTCTATGTTAAATGTAGTGGTTGATCTCAAAATTATAGTTTGACTCTTTATGTTTACAGTCTATCTTCAAATAATATTATCTATTTTTATGACTATACAAGAGGCCTGGTGCACCGGCGGGGTCCCTCTGCCTGACCTTTGGGGTTCAGGCCAAAACTGGCTCTCCAACATCCCCCTCCAGGGGTCCTGGATTTCGAGAGGGTGCAGGCCAGGCCAAGGAACCCCAATGGTGCAGGATCAAGGCCGGGGAGGGACTGCGAGAGGGCTCCAGGGCGTGTCTGGCCCGCCTGGCCCAGTCCCGATAAGCCGGGCCCCAGCAGCAAGCTAACCTACTGGTTGGAGCATCTACCCCCTGACGGTTAGTGCGCGTCACAGCAACTGGTCGAATGTTCAGACACTTAGCATATTAGGCTTTTATTATATAAGATAAGAAATTTACAGCAGCATGCTTTCATTTGCCCCTCTCCCATTCCTTATATTGTCTAATATTTCATTTCTACATATTGTACATTGTAGGTTTTTTTGACATTTAAAATGTCAAAATATATGTTTACAATATACATATATTTGGGGAATATCCTATATAATAAAAGGCTAATATGCAAATTGTCCCCTTGGGAGTTTGACAGACTGGGAGGATTTTAACCACCCGCTATGATGTGTGCTGACCAACAGGGGGTGGCGCAGAACAAAGGAAGGCCCTGGCCAGCAGCCGGAAAGCTCTGATCAGCCCTCATCGCCGGCTAGGCTTAGGGACCCTACCCATGCATGAATTTTGTGTACTGGGCCTCTAGAATGTATATATGAATGGGAATATATGATAATAAAGGTGCTGAGATATATATCTCTTGTTAATTTGCCCAGATATTTGTTCTTTCTGGTTTTCGTCCTTCTTGCAGATCATACATAATTTCTCTTTGGCCTCAAGAACTTTTTACACCATTTCTTGCAGTGCAGTTTGGCGAAGTCTCTTAGCTTTTGTCTGTATGAGGATGTCTTTATTTCACATTCATATTTGAAGGGTAATTTTCACTATATAAAATTTTAGGTTGACAGATCTTTTTCCTATTTTGGCACTTTAAACATGTCATTCTACTTCTATCTCCATTATTTTCTTATTAAAAGTCATGAGTATTTCTTATTTTAATTCCCTGCATGTCATGGTTTGTGTTTTGTTTTGTTTTGTTTTTTCCTAGATACTTTCAAGATCTGCTTTCTAAATTTGGTTTTCAGAATTTTGACTATGTTGTGCCTGAATGTACTTTTTGTTTACTCTGCTTGATGTTGGCTGCAGTTCTTGGACCTGGAAGTGGATATTTTTCATTAGTTTTGGGAAATTCTCATCTACTCTCTCTTTGAATATTGTTTCTGCCCATTCTCTCTCCCCTCTCCTTTTATTACTTCAATAATGCAAATGTTGGACCACATGACATTATTTCATAGGTCTCAAATACTATTTTTAAAGTATTTTTTTCTCTCTTTGTCTTACAGTTTGGATGCTATCTCCTTCCAAGTTTCTTTCCTCTCTGTTGCCATTTTTTACGTCCTCCATCACTTTTCTGAAGTTGCTTCCTCTTCTTTAAGTCCTTTGGCTTTTTTGTCATACTGTGATAATTCTAACAGTGGGCTATTTCTTGATTAAGTTCTA
>PVJC01025067.1:0-25016 GCA_004026665.1 Murina feae | reverse complement strand
CACACACACACACACACACACACACACACACACAGAAGGCGCCTGGCAGACTGGGGCCATCATAGGATATCCACTGAGGGGTCCCAGACTGTGAGAGGGCACAGGCCGGGCTGAGGGACTCCCTCCACCCCGAGTGCACAAATTTTTGTGCACCGGGCCCCTAGTATATATGTATATACACACATATGTATATTTATGAATTAAAGAAAAAAGGAAGCAAGAGTGAAGGAAGAACATATACAAACTTAAGCAATCCAGATACTTTGTTTAAAATAAAACCAAACTTTAACAAACCTTAATATTAAGAATTTCAAACTTCTCTTTTATAGACTTGCTGCTTTCTCTCTTTTCAATTTTCAACTTTTTTGTTTTTGCTGGCCCTTTTTGGCTTTTTTTCCTTTTGATAGATTCCTCTTCAGTAGAAATCTAAAGGTGAAAAAAGATCCCAAAAAATGAAAAGAAGCAATGCTGGCCTTTCCCTCCAATTTCAGGTCATCTGTCACCTTGCTCTGTTATTGCTTCACTCCACCCAACTCCTAAATATTCCTTTAATTCCTACTTCAATCCAAACTTTCCCATTTTGCCCCCAATGATCCCTTTGTCTAAAATCTGTCTTTCATGTTCCTGGTGTTCTTCCTCCCTTGATTTAGGATAGACTGTGCGTCCCCCAATAAGAAGCAATTGGGAACAGTGCACGAATGGAAAGTGGAGTCATGAAGACTCCCAGTTCCACCACAACAAGCTGTGTGGTTTCAGCTAAATTATATAACCTCTCTTAGCCTGGGTTCCTCATCATAGAATGACAATCTCTATTTCATAGTAGTGTTGGGAAGATAATATAAAATAAACATAAAGCCATACAATTAAATGTTATTCCCTTCCCTCTAGTATTTAGAGCACAGATTACTGTAGGTGAAGACTATGAATTGTAATGCAAATTCTGACCTTTATAGATGGCTGCAAGGACCCCAGTCAAAAATACAGTGATCAAATGCTCTCCCTCCATCCTTTATCAACACCACACAAAGTTCCTAATAAGGAACAAGACCACTGCAAACTCAAATACTAACTGCCATGCTTCAAAAGATATAGTCTTGTGGTGGTACAGACTCTCTAACATGTTGAATTAACAAACACAGATTTCAAAAAGAAACAAATCTGAAAAATAACACAATTCTCAAACAGGGCTCATTCTTTACAAAAACACTACAGAGAAAGTGTTCAGTGACTCTCAGACAAGCATATCACTTACATCAAATAAGTTGTCTTGTTCAAATGACTGCTGGGACACTATCTCTGATTTGTGGGTCTTCCTTGTACCCCCACGGGGGAAGCTTTCTTCCACGGTTGCCATGTTTGAGTCTCCTGAAGCAATGCAAAGAGTTACTAGGAGATGTAACCTGTAAGATTTCTTAAAGGATGTGATCACTGGGCAAGAGATGAGCCTTCTGGCACCAACGTGCTAGACAGCATTCAGGACCAAGGAATAGATGGTTTGATGCCAGGTCCCAGATAATAAACAATTCTTCTTTCCAAAGGTCTCTCCTTCAAAAATAAAAAATCCACACATTTTCTTACAAGGAAAGAAATTATAGAATCAATGTAGTAAATATCATTAAGCAGCTACAGTTAAGTCAGAAACACACAAACAAATATATAACCCTCTACTTTCAAAGAAATGAACACTTTTAAGAAGATAAAAGAAATACGCAAACAATTTGAAATATAAATCAGGTTATAAAAAAACTATCATCAAAGAGGTAGGAAGTGATGAGGCATCAGTAAAGGAGGCAAGCATCCCAAAGAGGTGCTTTTGAGCTACATGTTAAAGAGGAATGGGAGTTTGACAGGTGGAAAGGGAAAAGCAGAAGGAATGTGAGAGAAGAAGCATGAAAACAGAAAGTCAATTATTTCAATTGAGCACCAGACACTCGTCAAACCATTGTTCAAAAGCCTGCTGTTCCCTTTCTGTGAAGGATTGTTCAACTAGACCACAGGGCGAACAAAGCATAATAATTGCAGTTAAAATTTAAAAGGCAGATTAGGCTTTTCATGGAAGATCTTGAATTAGATATGAGTAGTTAGAATAACTACTCAAGTTAGAATAAACAAAACAGTTTAAATCAAGGGAAAAAATTCACTGCGGACTACAGATTGAATAGGAAGACAAAATTGAGAGTAGGATTCAACTGCAGGACAACTGAGACACTGTGAGAAGCAGAACAAGGTGTGAGAACGGAAGTGGGAGGGATTGGTTCTGAGCGACTTGGGAGTAAGAATCTACAAAGGCTTGAGATCGGAGTAGACCGAGAGGGAGCCGAGGATCGGGAAAGGATGTTATGTTTCGTAGAAATAGGAAAGTGCAGTCTACTTTGCTGAGAACTTGACCCGTAATCTCATTTCGGTCAAGGGGAAACTAGAGCTTCAAAGAGAGAGGCCATCGGGTGGCAAGGAAGGGACTTAAGGTACTTGCAGGGGACAGAGGGTGGGGTGACAGGGGCCCCTCGAGCTTCTGAGCCCGGCTGGGGGCGTAGAATCACTCATGAGCACTGCGGGGCGCATGGCAGGCACCCGGGGAGCTTTGCCCTGGGAGCCACAAGGTTTCCTCCCTTGTAGTTTCTGCCCTCACTCACCAGCCTCGCGCCACCAGCCAGCCTCGGCCTCCGAGGCCGCGCCACAGCAGTCACACGTGCGGAGCCCCCGTACAGCCCCAGCACAGCCAGCTCTTCCGGAAGTGTGGGCGGGCTCAACGCCCGAGTTCCGTTGCTACGCAGGGCCCTGGCACTTTGAAGGGGGAGGAGATCAGAGACAGGAAACGGAAGACCGGGACTTCGAGCCATAGCCAATCGAGGCCTAAGGCTGAGACGCTGAGGGCCGTAGAACGGGTGCGGGGGAGGCGCTCCTTCCGGCTGGCCAAGGGGTATCTCCTCGCGTTGAAGGACACGGGCTGCGGAATTCGTGCTTTTTAGCAAGGTAGGTGTGGAGAGGAGCCTGGGCTCGGTCCTCGCGCTTCGGCTTGGCGGCGGCCTAGGGTCCCACCGTTCCTAGTCCGGGAGCGCTGCGAGGTCTTCGCTTTGAGGGCCGAGGGCGGTGGGGGGAATGGAAAAGAAGCTTGAGATTCCGACGTTGGCTGGGCAGCCTCGGGGAGAGGCCAATAGTCGCTGCCAAGATCTCCTGAAGGCCCTGAGATTGCATGTTTCCGTTGAGAAAAATGAGGCCCGCAGCCAACCGAGTCCCCCAAGGTCACACGGTGACGTAATACTGGATGAGAACTTGAGCTTCTGACCCCGGCTCTGGCCGAATTCGTTTCTTTTCCTACGGGCATACTTGTGTCCACTGAGCTGTGCTATGGCGGCCGGCCGGCCAGACCCCCGTTAGCCGCGCCGCAGCCTGAGTCGGAGCGGGCGAGCGAGTGGGGCCCGGCCCTTGCGGGTCTCCAGGATCAGACTCAGGCTCCCGGATGTTCCATCCGCGGGAAGGCCTTTCCGAGGAGGTGGCCAGACCCAGCCTTGTAAACGCCCGGAAGTGCGGGGGGCTGGTCCTGGTCCTTGGCTTCGCGACCTCACCGTTCCAGGCAGGTAGTCCGGCCTGAGAGGAAAATGCGCGCGTGGAAAAACCGAAAGTAGCCGGGGCAGTCGATCACCTTGACCCCTTTCTGCAGTGCTGATTGCACAGGTGAAGCGGGAGGGGGGCATGGAAGGACTAATTAATTACCCTTGCCAGCTCTGCTCCCCGGCTAATTACAAACAAAAATGAAGAGTGTTGCTTAGACCTTCCCCACAGACTGCCATTTAACCAGTGGTACCATTATTCTTAGGTAATTTTCTCCTTCATTAGCATGTCTTTCTAAACGTTTAAGCATTACTCGGAAGGAAAGCAGGTGTCCGTTCGATTATGCCACAAAGGTTTCCGCCCTCGGCCCAAACGTGACCAGCAGCTTGTTGAAGAGTGCAGAGTGTTCCCAAGGCTTTGCTCCCGTTCTTGGTCTCACCGGCAACATCCCATTTTCCACTCTCTGCTCCATCTTAGCCTCTCAACAGTCTTCCCCTCAAACCCAGACTAAATTGCAGTTCCTGTACCATGCTGTTCGGCCAGAATTAGTCTTCTGTGGACGATCACAAACATCAGACTTCGTCCCATATTATGTAGAGGGAATTTTAAAGCACCTTAAATTGTTTCAGTTGCACACCACATCCTCCTAAAATCTTTTGTTAGACACAGGTAGTGGGGGTTACCAGTTAATAATTTGACAAAGTCAAGTCCTTGTTTTCAGTAGGGTTTCTCCTGGAAACCTGCTTGATACTATGAGAATTCAAAAAAAAAAATATGAAGGTGAATGGCGGGGGGTCTTTTAATAAGTTTAGTAAAATGAAATAGTTAATATAAAAGCTTCACCATAAAGGTTTCTTTTAATGGAGATGTTCCTACTTGTGCTGGACAAGCCAAGGCCACTGAGGGGTCCTTCATTGCTCCAAGAATGTTTTTTTAATTTTTATTATTTTGTGTTAATTCACACCTTGGGATATTTTTCCTTTGATTTTTTCTTTTAGAGAGAATGGAAGGGAGGGGGAGAGAGAGAAAGATGGATGTGAGACATCCATTGGTTGCCTCCCCACACGCCCCAACCAGGGCCAGGGATCAAGCCAGCAACCAAGGTACGTGCCCTTGACTGGAATCGAACCCAGGACCCTTTAGTCTTGAGGGCTGACACTCTATCCACTGAGCCAAAGGGGCTAGGGTTCCAAGAACGTTCTTGAAACAATTCAAAATTAAGGTCATTTGCCCAAAATTTTCATTGCCAATTCTGTGCACGAGAATGCCTCTGCGGGCCTTTACATGGTAAACAGAAGCATGCCAGTTTCCATAGCAATGACTTCCTCGCAGATGTCTCCCTCTTCCATTACATCAGGAGCCAGCCGTATCACTGCCACTGCCTACCAATCTCGACCGGACCTCGACCGGCTCGTCTATGTTGCCAATCGACTCGGCGTGGCGTCGGTCGTGGTAGATAGGTGGTCATACATACGAATTTTCAAGTATTGTTCTGGTGACCTTTGGATGTGCCTTTGCTGTTTTTATTATAAGAGAAATAGATGTATTTGTAAAATACGTGGGTGCTATAGATATAACTCCTCTAAAAGTTTGCTATTTATTTTTCTATTGTTTCCTGATACTGCAGTGTTTTTCAAACACCTAGAAGGCTTACTAAAATGGATTGCTGGGCCCCAGAATTTCTGATTCAATAGGATTGAAGTGTAGGACCTGACAGTTTGTATTTCTAACAAGTTTCCCAATGATGTTGATGGTGTTGGCCTACAGGTCAGACTTTGAGAATCATTGATATGCTCTATAATAAAATATTCAGGAGTAGGATTTTTTTTTTTAATTTAACTTAACCTGGGGACCTATTTGCATGTTAGTACGTAAATAAATAAAGATCTACACACATTGTATTTCCTTCAATGGAAACCATCATTTATCAATTTCTTGTAGGTGGACTTTTAGTTTTTCCAGTTTACTTTCATAAATAGTATTTATGTCACCATCCTTCATCCATGTAGCATGTTACCACTTTGTAATATTTCTAGAAGGGTAAATTCCTGGAGAACAAATGAACCAGCTAAAAGGGTATACCAGATAAAAGGGTATACTAATTTTATAATTTAATAGATAATGCAAAAATGCACTGTAGGAAGTTGTACCAGTTTACACTCTAGGTAAGAAAGAAAATGTTTATTTTCCAACAATCTTACTACTGCTTATTATAAATTTATCTTTGCTAGTCTGCTAAATATGGCTTCTTTTTACATTTCTTGATCTTGAGGCTGATTATCTTTTTGTTTTGCCCTTTTGTTCTTTTTATTTTTATTTTTTTAATAATATTTTTATTGATTTTGGAGAGGAAGCGGGGTGGGGGGAGAGAGAGAGAGAGAGAGAGAGAGAGAGAGAGAGAGAGAGAGAGAGAGAGAGAGAAACATCAATAATGAGAAGGAATCATTGGGGATGGAGGAGCCCGCATCCAGCATGTGCCCTTGACCAGAATCAAACCTGGGACTTTTCAGTCCGAAGGCCAACCATTCTATCTACTGAGCCAAACTGTCTAGGGCTGTTCTTTTGATTTCTTTGACCTAAGATGATTAAAATATTTGCCCATGTTTTTTAATCCTCACCCAAGGATATATTTATTGATTTTAGAGAGAGGAAGGGAGAGAGAAAGAAAAAGAAACAACAAACATTGATCAGTTGCCTCCCTTATGCATCCCAACCTGGAACCAAACGCACAACCTTTGTTTTACAGGACTATGCTGATGCTCCAACTAACCAGCCACCTGGCCAGGGCTTGGTTTTCACTATTTACATTTAAGTCTTTTATCTATTTTGATGTAAGAAATAAGGATTCCAGCTTCCCTACCACCATCAGCTACTATGGATCAACTCCATTTAGTAAATGATTTCTTAAAACAGATTAATTTTTTTAAACTGATTAATTCCAACTACATTGTACCATGGTTTAGATAGAGCCAGCAATATTGCTTCAGAGGGTAGACTTAGAGACTATTTTTTTCCTATGCCCAATGATTTGACATATATTCTGGAGTGTTGTATAAAAGCAACTGAGGTAAAGTTCTTCTTCCAAAAGTTTCTCTTATCAGTGAGGCTTTTTTCACCATCTTTGCTAATACTATGTTGGGCAAGACATACATAGAAATTTACAATAAATTTACAGTTTATATGCAGTGACTTCCGATTTTTAAACTAAAAAAATGTATTTTTAAAATTGCATTCAAACCAATTTATTGTTGCCTTCTTTCTTTTTTTTTTTTTTTAAAGATTGAAATCATGGCAGGTCCAGAAGCTGATGCCCAATTCCAGTTCACTGGTATCAAAAAGTATTTCAACTCTTATACTATCACAGGTAGAATGAATGTAAGTATTAAAGACACCTTTAAGCAGTTATATTTTAGAATTCTATAAGTGTGACAGTATATCCTCTTTACTTCTTCCATTCTTTTTCAGTGTGTAATAGCCACATATGGAAGCATTGCTTTGCTGGTTTTATACTTCAAGTTAAGGTCCAAAAAAACTCCAGCTGTGAAAGCAACATGAAAAGTAAGGAGTTGACATTTAAAAGTTTATAATTAGCCATTTTGATGTTGCAGTATTGTCCTCTGGCTATGATGCAAAATTTATTACATACAAGAAAAAAATAAAGAGAAAAATATTACTCATATCCCATTACCCTGACAATTTTAGTTGCCATTTTAGTTTAGCTCTTTTTTGTATATTTTATTTGGTTTCCATTGGCTATGACTACAGATTGAAGGAGAGTAGGATTATAAATGTCTTATAATAGTATGTTCTCTATAATTTGATGCATAAGTGCTGTGGGTATATGATTTATTTTACAGAGGAAATGTGTCTTCTATTAGATTTTGTTTTGATGTAAATAACATTACAATTAACACTTCTGAGCATAAAGTTTACATCTATGTTTGTTTCTTAGGCTGAAGTTTGTTTCCCAAAGAGTTCTGGGACACCCTGCTTTGTAAGAGGTTGTCTCTCTTACCTCAGACAAAGCTGAATAATACCAGTTTGGGGTTTTTCTTAATTTGATGAGTAAAAATAATCTGTCTTTTTATGAAGCTGTACATTTTTTTTTTTTTTTTGTATTTGGTTACCATTTGTATTTTTCTTAAATTCTTTTTCATGTGCTTTTCTCATTTAATAATTGGGACTTTTGTTTTTGTGAAGACCTTATTTCTCTCATATAAGCTCTATGTAATAATTATTAACCAACCTTTTATTTTTTTTTAAATATATTTTATTGACTTTTTACAGAGAGGAAGTGAGAGGGATAGAAAGTCAGAAATATCAATTAGCTGCCTGTTGAACACCCCCTACTGGGGATGTGCCCGCAACCAAGGTACATGCACTTGACCAGAATCGAATCTGGGACCCTTCAGTTTGCAGGCCGACACTGTATCTACTGAGCCAAACCAGTTAGGGCTTAACCAACCTTTTAAATCAGTTGCAAATACCTCTGTTTTTTGGCTAGTGTGCTAGTTTCAAGGTGTCCTTTAAATCATTTTTTATTTTTCATTTAAAGTTGACATATATAATATTGCATTAGTTTCAGGTCTACACCCCAGGGATTGGACATTATATAACTCACTAAGTGATCATCCTAGGAATCCATACCCATATGACACTATACATAGTGATTAGAATATACTCCCTATGCAGTACTTTACATCCCTGTGACTATTCTGTAACAACCAGTTTGTACCCCTAATCCCTTCATCTCTTTCATCCCCCTCCCATCTGGCAATCAAAATGTTCTCTGTATCTGTGAGTCTGTTTCTGTCCTACTTTTTTACTTTGTTTTTTAGATTCAGTTATTGATATGTATTTATTGCCATTTGATTGTTCATTATTTTTTGTTTGTTTTGATTGTTCATGTTTTTTATCTTTTTAAAAATTTCTTACAGAGGACTCTTTAACATATTATGTAATACTGATTCTGCTTTGGTGGTGAGGAATTACGTTCGTTAGCTTTTTCTTGCTGGAAAGCTCTTTATATGTCCTTCAATTCTAAATGATAGCTTTGCTAGGTAGAGTAATCTTGGTTGTAGGTCCTTGCTTTTCATCAATTTGAATATTTCTCTTTGTTTTTTGGGGCTTTTTCTTTGTTTGTTGTTGCTGTTGTTGTTAATCCTCACTAGAGGATATTTTTCCATTGAGGGAGAGTGGAAGAGAGAGGGAAAGATAGAAACATCGATGTTAGAGAAACACATCGATTGGTTGCCTCTGACCAGGGCCAGGGCCAAGGCCTAGGCCTAAGGACCCTATAGCCAAGGTATGTGCCCTTGACTGGGATCGAACCTGGGACCCTTTGGTCCGCAGGCTGACGCTATATCGACTAAGCCAAACTGGCTAGGGTTGAATATTTCTTGCCTATCCCTTCCGACCTGCAGAGTTTCTGTTGAGAAATCAGCTGAGCTTCTTTGTAGGTAACTACTTTTTTCTTGCTACTTTTAAGATTCTCTCTTTGTCTTTAACCTTTTATATTTTAACTAGGGGCCAGGTCACAAAAATTTGTGCACTCGGGGGTCCCTCAGCCCAGCCTGTACCTGCACAACCTGCCACCTGCACATCTCGCCCCACCCACCCAACACACATCACCTGCCACCCGCTGATCCCGCCTCCCCAACCCCACACCACCAACCACCCAGCTGATCTTGCTCCTCACCCTCACACCATCCACCCCCATACCAACCGCCACCCCGCTGATCTCTCCCCACCCCGACACCACCCATCACCAGGCTGGTCGCTCCCCACCCCCACACCAACCACCACCCTGCTGATTGCTCCCCACCCCTCACACCAACCACCACCTTGCCATCTCCCTCCTGCCCACCCCCACATCCTGCTCACCCTGCCGCTGGCACTGCACTGGCCTCCAGGGCTGTGGGCCGCCATCTTGCCTGAGCTAATTTGCATACAGCCATTCTGATTGGCTGGTGGGCGTAGCTTACCCCTGTCCCAGAGAAACAGTTAATTTTAATATTATGCTTTTATTAGCTAAGATTATGATGTGTCTTGGTATGTCTTGGTGTGTGCCTCTTTGGATTCATCTTTGGAACTCTCTGCACTTCCTGGACTTGCATGTGTATTTCCTTCACCAGGTTAGGGAAATTTTCTGTCATTATTTTTTCAAATAGGTTTTCAATCTCTCTTGTTCTCTTTCTTCCTGTGGGACCCCCATGATGTGAATGTTGGTACACTTGTGAGGCTCCTTAGGTCATTTTTTTGGATTCTACTTTAGTTTTGCTGTTCTGATTGCATGTTTTTTTTGCTTCCTTATATTCCAAATCACTGATTTATTTCTTGGCTTCATCTGGTCTGTTGTAACTACCTGTAAATCATGCATTTCAGTTCATTTATCCTTCATTTCTAACTGGTACTTTTTTTTAAATATTTTTTTATTGCTTTTCTACAGAGAGAAGGGGAGAGGGACAGTCAGAAACATCACTGAGAGAGAAACATTGATCAGCTGCCTCCTGCACACTCCCCACTGGGGATGTGCCCGCAACCAAGGTACATGCTCTTGGCCGGAATCGAACCTGGGACCCTTGAGTCCGCAGGCCGACGCTCTATCCACTGAGCCAAATTGGTCAGGGCTAACTGGTACTTTTTTAAAATACATTTTTTTATTGACTTTAGAGAGGAAGGGAGAGGAAGACAGAGGTAGACACATCAATGATGACAATTGATCAGCTGCCTCCTGCCTGCCCCACATTGGGGATGAAGCTCACAACCCCAGCATGTGCCCTGACTGGGAATCAAACCATGACCTCCTGGTTCATAAGTCGATGCTCAACCAGTGAGCCACACCAGCCAGGCTCTGACTGGTTCTTTTTAATGGTTTCCATGCCCTTTTTTATGCTGTTGAAGTTCTAAGTTCATTGAACATTGTTATAACCGGTATTTTGAAGTCTGCATCTAATAGATTGCTTGTCTCCATTTTGTTTAGTTATTTTTCTGGAGTTTTGTCCTGTTCTTTCATTTGGAACACATTTGTCTTCTGATATTGGTAGCTTCTTTGTATTTGTTTCTATGAATTAGGTGGAGCTGCTTCATAGAGAGGCCTTATGTACTAGATGTTCTGCAGAATCCAGTGACACAACTTCCCCAATAACCCAAGCTGGGCACTCCACATGCACTCCCATGTGGGCTATGTACACCTTCCTGTTGCAGTTGAGCCTTCATTGCTGTTGGCACATCAATAGGAGGGACTTAACCTGCAGCCCAATTGTCTGCAAGGACTGGCTGCAACTACCAACCACCATGGAGGATTAGCTATGCTGGGACCTGCTCCACAGAGCAGGACTTACTTCAGTGGGGCTCTGGTTCCCACTGAGTCTGCCTCATTTATTTATTTACTTATTTTTAATATATTTTATTGACTTCAGAGAGGGAGAGGGAGAGAGATAGAAACATCAGTGGTGAGAGCAAATCATTGATCAGCTGCCTCCTGCATGCTCCCTATTGGGGATTGGGCCCAAAATCCAGGCATGTGCCTTGACTGGGATTGAACCTGGGACCCTTTGGTCCACAGGCTGATGCTGTATCTACTGAGCCAAAACAAATAGGGCTGTCTGCCTCTTGAGTGTGTTGCTTGTGAAAGTGGTTGGGTGGTGCTTCATCATGATCTAAAGCTGTCCATTGGATGTGCTGAGTCTGGGGTCTTCAGGGAAGTGCAGGTCAAGGTCAGCCACTGCCTGTGTTCTACTGCCACCTGTTTTCTACCTGGGACCACCTGGCATGAGTTGCAAAGCAATCTGCACATGGCTATTTGTGTTGGTCTTAGAGGTGCCCAGGTGAGACCAAGCTATAAACCAAGGGTGGCTGCTGCTAGTGCCGGGCTTGAGACCACTTAGTGAGAGGTACAGGGCACACTGAGGCCAGCTGCTGCTCATTTGAGATATTTTAGCAAAGTCTGAAGCATGAGCCAAGACATGCCATTCATAGGAGAAGACCCTAGAAACAGCTTTGGTGGGCCTTCTAGTTGGGTAGGGCAAGTCTTGAGGAATCACCAGGGCAAGGCAAACAGTGTGAGCCAGGTTGATGGAGACTCAGATTATGGTCCCATCTGCTGGCTTGGTTAGGGGTGGGCTCAGAAAAGGAACAATGGCCTCTGTCAACACTATTGTCTGACAGAAAGTTGCCTCCCACCTCTCATCTTGATTCCGAGGGTTCATTTCCTCCCCTTATGTCCCTGGTGTCTTTCAAACTGCTGTCCTAGTACTGGAGTTCCTAGGGAGTCAGAATAAATCCATGTGCAGGCCCATTAAGAGCAACTGCTTGCCCTAGGCTGTTGCTCAATGGTTAGAGTGTTGGCTGGTGGACTATAGGGTGGCAGGTTCGATTCTGGTCAGGGGCATGTACCTTGGTTGTAGGCTCCATCCCTAGGCCTGATTGGGGCAATGGGGGAAGCAACCAATCAATGTGTTTCTCTACTCCCACTTGCTAAAAATCAGTGGAGAAAAAATCAAGTGAGGATTACAAAAAGAGGAACTGGCTTAATTCTTTAGTTATAAGACTTTCATTTAGCTAGTTTTCAGATGGTGGTTCTGTAGTTTAGTTGTAATTTTTGATGTGGTTGGTTTCAAGTTTTTATATAAGCAGTTCTATCTTTTCCTTAAATACATCAGACTTCATTTGCTCCCAACTCCCATTTACCTATGCTTGAGTGAATAAATATTTGTGTTGGCAATACATGTGCAAAAAACCCAAAATCCAGATCTTTATCCAATGTAGCTTCCCACTGATTCCCTCTGCTCTCAAGAGCTTTTCCAATCCTTAGGAGACTGAATATCCCAGAATGCAAATGTAGTATTTTGCTCAATTTTCCATATTAGGTACCTCCTAACTCTGGAATGGTAGTTGTAGGCCATTATACAAATGGAGAAGTTGTCTCAGATATTAAATAACAGATACATAGTAGATAACATACCTGTTCTCTACTGTTTAAAATGTTACTTTATATACTTGACTTGGACAATAGCATACTGTTAGGATCATACTGAATTGTTGGCAACTCTTTTGTTAAAGGTGGAGTGTTAGGTTAAATTGTATTAAGCTAAGATAAACCTTAATTTCGGGATTTAGACTCCTTTGAAAATTTGATGAGAATTTACATTCAATTTCAAGAGGTTTTGGTTCATGGATAGACCTATACTGATAATTTGCTTAATGTCTTAAAAGTAGAATTGAACATGATTGTGTCTAAACTATTTTTTGTTTTGTTTATAGGATTATAAACTGTACATCATCTGTTAATTCCTCATGCCTGGAGAAGCTAATATCAACTCATCATGTGATACTCAATTTGTACAATAAATTATGAACCTGGAAAAGCTGGTTGTCTTTATTTACAAGATATCAAAAATATAAAAACTGTACAAAATGCAACAAAGGCAAAAACTGGCAGTGACTTGGTCTGAATTTTAGTTTCCCAAAGCAAGGCTCAGTACTGGAGGTAAGCAACTGAAATGTCTGTCTGACTTCAAGTGTACAAGGTTGTGTATAGCCATTTTAGCTGAAGTAGAACATGGAAGCTAAATTTCTTCACCTGATTTCTAGAGTGGGTACACTCAGCATCTAACAGGTGTAAAGTCAGATGTCAATGGGTAGCTGTACTTCATCTAAATCCTAGAAATGAATTGTAGTTCACTCTACCCAGTAACATACATTCCACTAGTCATAGCTACGCAAAAACATTAGATCATTTAACGTAGTACTTGAGTGCCATACAGTACATTTTTACAGCAGAAACAACATGCTCATAGAATTCTTCAGCTAAAATTCAAGATGGTATTATATTGCTCAATTTGAATCTTGAAGCAGGATGAATTGTTGAAATCAATTAGGGGTTTTTCTAAACATAATAAATTAAAAGTAGCGTTTGAACAGAAAATGCATAGTTTCCACACATTCCAAAGCACCATAAATGTCCCCTCCACAAACATAATACCTCTTATTCAACTAACGGAAATTAGTTAAATGCAGTTGCTATAGAAACGTGGAACTCTCCTGTTCAGATTTTCCAAGCAGCATACTTCCAGATCCATATAGACAAAACATTCTTTGTAGCTTAAATTAATCACTGAGGTATTTGCTTTTAGTCTCCCTTTTTCAAACAGTAGCTTCCAAAGGTCTTTAATACCGATGGTTTATTGTGGACTATAAGCTCCTGCAGCTAGAACCAAGTTTCTTCGAGTAAAATGGAGATGTACAACTGGTGTTGATTTGGTCATATATGTTCCCAACAGTAACTCCTGTGAATTCTCAGGTAAATTTATATGCCCAGTGGCTGTAGTAAAATCATCAGTCTCTAAATCTTCAAATGCTTTGACAGCATCCCATAACCGAACTGTATTATCCATTGAACCTAAGGGAAAGTCAAAGGAAACCATTTAATAGCATCTACCATATTTAGCTTCTGACATTTTGCCAAGTACACTTTATATATTTACTGTATATTTCTGGTGAAAAATCTAAACCTGATTAACAACTCTATTCCTTCTAAAGGTGCATTTCAAGCAGTAGTTTAATGTGAGAGGTCAAGATACATGTGCAGCGATACTCTGGAATTATGGCTAAAGAGAAGCAAAGCCTAAAACAGCAGGACTTAATTTTGCAATTGTCAGCACTCATTATTTCCTGTTAACACACCATTTACCCTTTACCACAAAGTTATTTCTTCTAGTCATTTACCTGATGCCAAAATTTCACCATCTCTACTAAACCTAAGTGAACAGACTGTATCGGTGTGGCCTTTTAATTCTCCAACCATCAAACCATGTCCAATATCCCAAAGGAGTACTCTGCCATCTGTTGCTCCTGTAGCCAGGAATCTCCCATTGGGAGAAAATGTCAAGGAATGAATTGGTCCCTAGAAAAGAAGTTCATAGAAAGAATCAATAGTAAGGCTAAAAATATTTTAAGGAAATAAGACAAAGTTAGAAATTTTAGTGTAGTGGTATGAATAGTATCTTTAGAATATATGTCATTGGTTTGTTTTTAAAATATTTTTCTCAAAAGCAACTTTGTGTGCTGGAATAATACCTTGTGTCCAGTGAAGATCCTTACACAATTCCCATTCAAGACATCCCAGAGCCGCACAGTTCTGTCTGCAGAGCCCGTAGCAACATAATTAGAATTTGGATGGAATCTGGTACAATTTACATCAGCAAGATGGCCAGCAAATATCCTTAAAGGCTGATAGTGGTCTGTGGCCCAGAGCCTTTTTAAAAATTTATTAAAAGTAAAAGATGAAAATTAGTAGTTAACTACGAAATGCCACAATTATCCAAAGTAAATACCCATGTGAAATGTTAGTTCCAAATGAGTCCCTGTCACCTGAAGGAAAGAAGGAATGATTGAGACTAAATAGCATTCTTAAGAAAAGTGAAGTTGATCTGGTACAAACATTTTATAATTCTTGAGTTCTCTCCTCTTCCTGCTCCCCCTCCACCTTTCTATCCCATCCAACTCCTAGTCTAGTCATAGGAAAGTTTTAGCCACCACATAGTTTCTAACCTAAGCTACTTCATCCTAAACTTTTAAGGAGATGACAGGGAAACAGTGCTACAGTATAGTGAAAGACAAGGTTAAACAGCTAATTTTAAAAAGAGAAAATGAAAAAATATATTTAAAAAAAAAGGGTGGTAAACAGCTGATGAGAGGCAGGGAAGGTGTGTTAATAAGCTAACTTGAGGAAGAAAAAGGACTTAAAACTTTTCATGTAGATACAATTATAAACATAGTAATACTCTTCCCAAATTCATTTTCAAATGAGCTATAAATGCTGACATTCTCAAAAAGTTGATCCTGAATAATAGAAGTGAAAATTAGTTTGGCTGGAGTTTGTAATTCCCAGGAAGAAACCATTCTGTTATTGAATAAACCCAGTTATAAGACCATAATGTACTTACCGAGCTACTCGGTCATGGCCCCCAGATACAAAATAATAACCATATGGAGAAAACTGTGTGTCCCAAACTGGATAGTTGTGTCCTTTATATCCCACCAAGCAAGTAAATGTTTGAAGACTCCACAATCTAACAGTTCCATCCTCTGAAGAGGAAAGCAGATAGTTCCTGAGAGAAGAAAATATATTTGATTCCCAGGATAACCTTTAGTTACCTGTCCAGTTTCTGTACATTTTAATAGCCTAATAAAAGAGTAATATGCAAATTAACTGTCACTTTGTAATAAAGATGGTGGTGCCCACAGCCAATGAGGGAATATGCAAATTGATGGGAGGCGAGAGGCAGAAGGTGGCTCTGGCTGGAGCAATGGCAGAAAGGTGCCTCTGGTCCGGAGTGAAGGCGGTGCTGACAGCCAGGGGAAGGAAGGCGTATTCTTACATGAATCTTCATGCATTGGGCCTCTAGTCTATATATAAAAGGCTAATATGCAAAGTGTCCTCGTAGGAGTTTGACTGGGAGTTCTATCACTATGATATGCGCTGACCACCAGGAGGGGAGGGGAGGAACAAAGGAAGGCCCTAGCCGGCAGCCAGAAGGCCCCTATAGGCCCTGATCATCAGCCAGGCGTAGGGATCCTACCCATGCACAAATTTCGTGCACCAGGCCTCTAGTATTAAATATAATGACATGCTACATTTTACTTCTAATTTATACATGGTATTCACAGTAGATATAAGTACTAAATAAAACTAATGTTAGCCATGATATTCCACAACTGAGCACCTACAGAATGAGATTTTTTTTAAAAAAAGTTCTTTATTTTAAAATGAAAATGCTATTTTCCTATCCTGTATGAGTTTTAAAAGAATTTAAAAGGAATTATCTTTTTGAGACACACAGAGGCAAATACAAAAACACCATAGGCACATGAGTAATAATCTACCTTTTTTAGGGATAAATACAAAATCTTAACTATTCCAAGTATTATGGTTTTTGCGGAAATCAAAAGTTTCAAGTAAAAATGTATCCCTCGCCCTAACCAGTTTGGCTCAGTGGATAGAGCGTCGGCCTGTGGACTGAAAGGTCCCAGGTTCGATTCTGGTCAAGGGCATGTACCCGGGTTGCGGGCACATCCCCAGTGGTGGGCGTGCAGGAGGCAGCTGATTGATGTTTCTCTCTCATAGATGTTTCTAACTATCCCTCTCCTTTCCTCTCTATAAAAAATCAATAAAATATATTTATAAAAAACAGTATCCCTCAAGTAAAAATGTGTCATCCTCCTAAACCGTTTCAAACAACAGAAACCTCATTCTCAAAGGCTCATAAAGATGAAAATATTGATGGATTAAAAGCTAATATCTATCCAAGTAAGATACAGATGTTATGAATACAACATACCCTTCCCCCATTTTTACGGAATGTCAGGTCATGAGAAATAAGCAAATACCTACTTATGGGTTACAAATTTCCTTTTCAGTATCCTCTTAGTCCTTTTGATTATACAAAGATGTAAGTCTTCAATTAGTAGCTAATAAGCCTTAATCTCAAGAATCTTATAAATTTAGAGATGAGGAAAGACAGCATTAGCCACAAACCCAAAGTAGGAACTCAAAGAAGCAATTCAAATTAAGGATTATATTAAACTAAAACTAATTTTTAAAACCAGCAAACCCTGAAGTCTATAAATTTGGGTATACATTAAGTTGTTATCTTTTACAGCCAAGATGAATTAGCAAATGGCAAGATCTCAAAGATAATGATTAACAGGCAACCATAAGATTTTCCTAACAGAAAATTTCCTAACATTTTATGTTTCCAGTAAACTTTTATATAAATTCAATATAATACAGTAGTACTTAATTTTTACTGTTTATACTTTACCTATCTGGACTGAAGCTGGCTCCATAGACAGGCCCACTGTGACCATACAAAATCTTTAATTCACTTGCTGTTTTCTCATCCATGATTCTTTCTAAGACATCATCTGATTCTTTGTCTATGAGGCTAAGATCTAAAATGGTCCAGAAATACTGATTTTTAAAAGTACATTCATTAAAACACTTAAAGAAAATCACTTCACAGTTCAGAAGAACATTTGAACAGTTCTTCTGGCATACCACCCACTGTGCTAATGCCTCTAAATTAGGTGATACTATTCCAGTCTATAGCAGAGGAAACTGAAGTTCAGAACAGTTAATAATTTGCCAGAGTGTACATAGCTAGATATTCAATGTTGGACCTAAGACTGAAACTCAATTTATCCACTGTATCACAATGTTTCACAACAATGAAAACTATGGAAAAATTATTTAAAATGTATTACCTTGTTTAATAGGATAACAAGAACTCTTTAAAATGAAGTCCTGATCTTTTTTAAAAAATTCACAAATAATCATAAAATGTCAGATTTTTAACCCTAAATTTTCTAGCATATTCTCCTCATTCTACAAAGGAAAAAACTGAGGCCCAGAGAAATTAAACCAGTCTAGTACTCCAGTCTCTTCATTGCCACTCCAATGCACTTATCACTATTGGGAATGTTAGCATTTTGAGTTAATGTAAAATCAAGTGAAAGTCAGCTATGATCACAATCACTGGTATATATTCCATGGGAATCAAGACTGGTGTAAACTAATGAGTTCACAACCTGACAGGTCATCTCAGTTACCTGCTGCTTGTTTGACACTACGAAGCTTTTTGGGAGTCACAGACCATACTCTGACAGTTGAATCTGCAAAACCTCCAGCAATCAAACTAGAATCATCAGTGACATCCACGGCAGTAAGGCCCTGCCAAGGGGGAAAAAAAGCTTTATACTAAACAATACTGTTTTAGGAAGGAGAAAATTACAATCACACCTTAGAGAATAAACAGTGATAGCTACTGCCCTGGTCAATGTGGCAGTTGGTTGTGCATCATCCTGTACACTGAAAGGTTGTTATTTTGATTGCTGGTCAGGCTTCTGCCCAGGTTTTCGGGCTCAAGCCCCAGTAAGGGGCCTACAGAAGGCAGCCAGTCAATGTTTCATTCTCACATAGATGTTTCTCTCTCTCCCTAAAAATTAATTTTAAAACCTTTAAAAAATAATGATAGCTATTTTTCTCATATAAAAGATCATATGAGATTTCATTCTCCTACGAAACCAACTGTCTGAAATCACTTACTTTTAGAACATGCCATCATTTATCCCTTTTGCCCTCCAAATTTGGTGTATGATATGAAGCAAATGTTAATCATTTTTACACTTTACTAAATATATCCTCAGCAGCCTATTTTAATGAATCTCTATAGAGTCGTGAAATTCTTAATAAAGAAACACTAAGTTTATATAAGTACTTAAATTCAATACAGATAAACTAGTTCCCTCTTTCTGAAAGGCTAGCAGAAGAATTCTGATCAGTGAAACCAGGGGCACATGTAGGCAGGATTCTCCTATCTACAAGTTGCTAACGTTCTTTTAAACATTGCCTTCTATCTATTCCTAGCAGTGTCCAACTCTTTCTTAATGGGTGTCTTTAAACTGTATATCAAGAATTTAAATAATAAAACTCCATTTTAATTAACACATTTGTTTTAGTAGTATATTACCATTTTTACACGATTTTCCAGGAAGAAATTGCCCTATTATTTTACCAACCTGGTAAGCATTGAGGAATGTATAGAAACAAATGGAAGGTAAACAGTCTGGCCCCAGGCGCACGCGTTTGGTGGTTTCTTTCATATTCATTATCTTATCCAACTTATCTGAATCTTTCAACTCAGGAAGAGGGATTCTATGAAAGAAAAACAGACTGAAAATTACTCTATTAAGAAACTAGAACCCTATAAAGCACATCAACTTATACTTTCACACATGTTCCTGAGGTTTTTTCCTCACCTGTTTTGAGGTGGAGCATTAGGATCCTGTTTTTTGCTTTTGGATCCAATACTATCTTTTTTAGGCTTCTTCTTTTTAGGTTTTCCTTCTTCATTTTCTCCTTCTTCATCCTCATCATCCAAAGGCACTTCAATTTCTGGCTCTTTTAATAAACCAAAAAATACCTATAAATCAAAAAAGCCAACGTTTTTAAAATTAATTTTTCGTTCATTAATACATCCTTTTCATATCTTGACAGGATGAATCACAACTACAAATGTAGTAATTTATACCCTGAAGCAGATTCTGTATTTATCAGCCCAATAGCCAATTTCCTGAACTTCTTCCTTACTAACAGAACCCTGATTTGTTGGAGCAGCAATATGATCAGTTAAATTTCTGTTCCTGGGTCCCAAGCAGCTAGGAATGGCCATATAATGTCATTCTGGCCAACAAATATGCACACAAATATGCAGGGTAGAGTTTTAGAAAAAAAAATACTACTTCCTGGTTAAAAACAAAGGTGGGGGAGAGATTCAGCAGGGATATGCCTTTTGTGTCTCGTACCCCCCTCCCCCCACCACCTTCCTGGAATGCAGATGCAAGGCTGGAGCTCCAATAGCCATCTATGAGCAGAGAAGGGAGTTACATTTTAAAGATGGTGAAGCAGAAACTAGGAGCCAGGTTCCTTAATGGCGCGTGGAGCCCTCATGCCAGGCCAGGAGGGCTTTCCTCTGTAATAACATTTTATGTGGGAGAAAAACCCTTAATTGTTTCAGCCTCTACAGTCAGGGTTCTGTTAAATGCAACCATTCCCCAATTCTCACAAAACTTAGTATATAGTGTAAAATAAACCCCCAACTAGCTGTAAGAAAAATGTGTAGATGGAAATGCTACAATTTTTCATAATCTGTATTATATAGTTCTTAGGTTTATTCCCATACCTTTGATTTGTTTGCCTCTCGTTTAGCCTCTCCTGCCAAACTTCCCACCATCGCATCTATCTGTTGCTTACTACGCGGCATCCCATCAAAGATGTCAATGTAGAGGTGCTCCTGAACTATGTTCCATATCTGATTGTTCTGTTTCTCCTGAAGATGCCTCTTCAAGAGTTGGTACGAGTCACGGGAAATACGCAGAACAAATTTACTTGTTCGAAAATCCAACATGGTCTCATTCCCTTTCATGTGTTCCTTTTTGGTAAGACTAGATAATACTCGTAGGTCATCTTGGTAATAACATTCCTGATCTCCATGGAACCTGTTTCAGTGATTTTAAAAAGTCATTTTTCAATGTAATCATTAAGGGATCTGCCTCTCCCCCATATATTTATAAACATACCAGAATATATTCAACCTGTCTGAATAATCCTGGACTAAGCTGTAGGATCAGAAGTGACTTATTTCAAAATTACATTTCAGTTTCTAAATTCATCCTAAAAATTACTAATTTAACTCTCTAATGAAATGTATCATACCGTAAACATTTTAAGAGATTCTGAAATAAATAACAAGTGAATGAACGATAAGATATCCACCATTGGTAGATAAGTCTCTTCTGAATGCCACCATTGGTAGACATTTAAAAATGTTAGAATCTTTGTTTTACTAAATTTTATGTTCTCTTAAGAACCCACTTTAAAAAATTTCTTGATGAAAAATTTCAAACATATACAGAAGTAGAAATTAGTATAATGAATTCAATGTACCTATCATCCTGCCTCTCAACAATAATCAATGAATGGCTTTCTCATAAAACCCTCCATTTTTAATGATTTCTTATATTCTTAATACCAGACATATTTGTTAAACATCAGTACTTTAATAATATTACTAAAGAACAAACTTGATGTCAAAGACTGAGCACTTCCACCTATGGATGAAGAGGGGGATGAGGGGGGGCGGGGGAGAACAGAGAGTGGGGTGGGAACTGGGAGGAGGGGAGCTATGGGGGAAAAAAGAGGAATAACTGTAATAATCTGAACAATAAAGATAAAAAAAAAAAAAGAATGAGCACTTCCATTTACTCCCCATTACCAAAGTAATTAAATAAAGTTTATAGCCTTGGTAACAATTAGTAAATTTAAATGTATTTTTGTTTATACAAATATTTATTTATTTATAAAGTAAAATTAAAGAACATATATTTGACATTCACCAAGCAGCAAGCAATGCAAAACATTTAGAAAACAGTGATTAAACATAAGATATCATGACCCTAGCTCTGATAGACGCATATTCAAAAAGATTCCTAAACTGTTACCTGTGTTACCCTATTATGACTCATCAAGACATGAACTGAGGGTTCTAAGATTTAAATGACATTAGAAATCTCAGCCTCTTAGTGGTTGTATCAGTCACTGTCCATAATCTCATCTGAGCATTAGATCCAGGGAAGGACTGAGATTATAACAAGCAGACAGGGAGTGCCCTATGGTATCCCAGCTTCCTACGTGAGATTGCTATACCATGAGAAAGGAAGAGGTTTATTGATGACAATACTGTAAGAAAAATGAACTTAGGGTAGGAGTCCTATTACCATCAGCCTTACTTGTTTTCCCCAAAAAGACTGAACTACGAACATTTGCTTTTCTATCTCTACTTGCACCGTGGAATAATGAATGAATATAATGGTGTAGAAGCCAAGAGTCCCAAGTTTTATTATTTCTCTATTACCACTACCTGTGTTATCTAACACGTCCTGGCTTGTAGGTCTATTGCTTGTACTAAAGAACTTTCATTCAAACTTTTGAGTACTGCCTCCTTTTTTTTTTTCTTTTTCTAAATGAAAACTTTTAGAAGATTTCAGTCAAGCTTCGGGATTCTCTTATCACTGCCTCCTTTCTTAAACACTTTTCTTTGGCTTCTATAACTCAACACTCTCCTGGTTTTCTTCCTAGTTCTCTAGCCTCTCCTTTTATCTCTTCTACTTGGCCATCTCTTCTACTTCTTTTGTATTTCTTCTACTCCCAATGTCAGAGATGCTCAAGGCTCAGACCTAGCTCTCTGACTTATTTCATACCCCTCCCAGACATTCTCATCCATATCCGTCAATATTATACAAATTCCAATTTATGGTTCTAGTCCCTCTCTCTCCTCTAAGCTCTAAAGCAGGGGTCCTCAAACTTTTTAAACAGGGGGCCAGTTCACTGTCCCTCAGACTGTTGGAGGGCCGGACTATAGTTTAAAAAAAAAAACTATGAACAAATCCCTATGCACACTGCACATATCTTATTTTAAGCAGGACAGGCAGCGGCGGCAAAAACACCCAGCAGGCCGGATAAATGTCCTCGGCGGGCCGCATGTGGCCCGAGAGTTTAGTTTGAGGATGCCTGCTCTAAAGGTTTATATATCATCCACTTATTAACTTGACATCCCTTAAAAATTCAAAGGTATAGTCAAATCTGAACTCAAGACTTTTCCACAACCTTGACAAACTCTTCCAGGGTATTCTCTATCTCAGTGAAGGGCACCCCTATCCAGCTGGGGGGGGCCAGAAACCTAGGGGTTATCAATAATACCTTCACCTAGCCCTAACCGGTTTGGCTCAGTGGATGAAGCGTTGGCCTGCGGACTCAAGGGTCCCGGGTTTAATTCCGGTCAAGGTAATATACCTTGGTTTTGGGCACATCCCCAGTGGGGAGTGTGCAGAAAGCAACTGATCGATGTTTCTCTCTCATCGATGTTTCTAGCTCTCTATCCTCTCCCTTCCTCTCTGTAAAAAATCAATAAAATATATTTTAAAAAAATAATAATACCTTCATCTCCTTCATCTCCATATCCAATCCATCACCAAGTGCCGCACCAATATGTCCATCCTCTTTCACCAAAAATACTACACCCTAGTCCAGTGTTTCTCAACAGTTATGCTCCTGGCACTTGGGACAGAACAATTCTCTGCTAAGTGAGACTATCTGCACGTATTAGAACATTTGGTATCCCTAAGTCACCTGCTCCTCCCCCCTAGTCATTATGACCATCCAAAACACCTCCGCACATTTTCCCAGTTGAGAAACACTACAATATCCTCCAAAACTGGTCAATCTATAGACACTCTGTACCGCCCCACCCCCCCACCCCACCCCCACCCGCCGCCCCACCACCATCTGTTTTCCCCAACGCATAAAGGTCCTTTCAAAATGCAAATCTAATGACATGACCCTTCAATGACTTCTTTAGCAGAGATGCCTCACTGTCTCCAAATATCCCTTTCTCTTTCTCCCTCCACAATATAACACCTGAATGGAACGCATGTTGACTGAGCATAGTGACACCTAGGTAAACAGCAAGCACATAGATAGGTGTGACTGCTGAACTAATGACATTAAAAAAGAAAGAAGTGAGATTGCTTAGAACCATCCTGTGCCGCAGGTGGAAGCTGCATGACAGGAAGAGTAGAGCAACAAGATTGAGAATGCCCAGATCCTTGCTCATCAAGGACTCCATACCAGCCATAGAGGGCATAACTTCATGAGAGAAAGAAATAAGCTTTTATCATATTTAAGCCTTTATTTTGTTTGGGTTTTCAGTCACTCTCAGTCTAATCTAATCATAACATAGCTTCCTCTTCTCTTGGGACATTTTATTTATGCCAGTATGTTCAAGTTTTCAGTGAATCTCAGCCAAATCTACTTCTATACAATACAATCCCCTACTGCTCTTAGAATAAACAAAGATCTTCAACCTGGCCCAAGAACCTGCCTATTCCAGCCCATAACCAACGGTCCAGTTTCATGTGGTACCACTCACCGCTTCATACTCCTCTCTAGTCACTGCCCTTCTTTCATCTACCATGGTATCTACTGCCACAGAGCTTAGCTTTCACACATGTTTTTCCCTTCTCTTCATCTGGTTAACTCCTATCCAATCTTCAGATCTTACCTCTGGGAGCATCACTTCCTCTGGGAGCCTTCCATGACTTTCCTAACTAGATCAAACCCCCCTATTTTTAGGCTGTCATAGCACCAGGTACCTCTCCTTCATGAAGTACTTTTTGAGTTGCAATCTAACATTTACCAGTATGTAATCACAGATGAGTATACACACACACACACACGGTACATGCACATAATATATATTAAAATTCACATACTTCTCAAAGAATGATTTTGCTTCATTCTCATGTTGATTGTAGACTAGCTCCAAGTACATGTGTACAAACAGAGGATAAAAGAGTTGGGATAACTCTGCCCGATGGCAGTCCAAGGAACATTCAATGAAGTGTTTCAGTCCACTGTAGTATTCTTCATACATTGAGGGATCTCCTTGCTGGCTGTAAGCTGATAGCACAGCACTGACATCTGGCTGGTCTTCCACAGCTACACTTCCAACTGTTTAAAAAAAAACAAAGAACAGCTTTCAAGAAAATAACCTAATATACACCAAATGACTAGGACTATTTGGCTAAGGTCCAGAGGTGACTAATGTTTGTCTCTCTCCTCTCAAACTCCTTCCCCCAACACAATCACATAATCTTTTAATGGGATTTTTACTTTGTTTCAGTCACCCATCCAAAAATCCTTCAGCTTGTTCATATCTTAAAACAGAATTTATTTTCCTTTCTTTTTTTTTTTTTTTTTTGAGAAAACATTTATTAAAGCTGGGGACAGTGAAGGGAGGAAGGGCTTAAGACAGAAGCAAAAGCAGAGAGCCTAGACCAGGCCG
>PVJC01025066.1:11384-25112 GCA_004026665.1 Murina feae | reverse complement strand
CCCTGCTGCCTTCCTTTCCCACTTCCCGGTGCTGCCAAGGGGTCTGGGGAGCTGCCAAGCAGGACCCCGACCCCTGCAGCCTTGCTTTCTTGTTTCCCGGTGCCCTGCAAAGGGCCTGGGCAGCCACCAAGCAGGCCGAGACCCCCCCCTGCCGCCTCTTTCCCGCTCCCCGATGCCCCTCAAAGGGCCTGGGAAGCCCACCAAGCAGGCCGCTGACCCTGCCGCCTCTTACCCGCTTCCCGGTGCCCTCCAACCCTGCCACCTCTTTCCCATCACGGGTCCTGGGTCCTGCACTGTCCCGCCCTGCAGCCGCTCTGTGCACTTGGGAGGTCCCTCAGCCCGGCCTGTGCCCTCTTGCAGTCTGGGACCCCTCGGGGGATGTCCACCTGCTGGCGTGCCTGACCAGCCTGGGTGAGGGGCTTTAAAGCTGCCTACAGCTCCCATTGAACCAACGTCCCAGCAAGGCTGGCTGGACGCAGGTTTCTGTTCCTTTAAGCTGAGCTAACGAAACCTCCTCTGTTTCACCTCTCAGCGCAGCGTCTATAATGACACTTTGTTACTCTTAGTAAGGCAGGCCAGGCTGCTGTTCCCTTCAGCTCCTGAGGATTCTATGATTGTTACATTACTGAAACGTGTTTCGGAGCCTGCCGGCCAAGGGCCAAAAACAGTATCGCTTTCGCTCCTGCTGCAAGGGACGCTGCCTAAACGTTTACTCAGGTCCGTGAGTGGCGGCCGCCATGTTGGCTGGGCTAATTTGCATACAGCCGCTCTGATTGGCTGGTGTGCGTGGCTTACCCTGTCTCAGAGAAAAGGTTAATTTCACTATTTCGCTTTTATTAGTTTAGATATATTTTTATTGATTTCATAGAGGAATGGGGAGGAAAAGAGAGAGAGGAAACATCAATGAGAAAGATGAGAAAGAGGAAATATCAATGAGAAAGCATTGTGATCAGCTGCCTCCTGCACTCTGCACTCTCCATACTGGGTATTGAGCTTGCGACCTGGGAATGTGCCAGGTAACGAAAGGTATCTGCTATAAAGCTGGAGCACATTCTGGGAAAATGGCCTAAAAACTTCAGAAAAAAAAGTGTCTAACAGAGATTATTAAATTGGTTGTGTTACTATATCGCAAAATCTCTCATTTCTACATATTTAGCAGAGTATGGAATGTAAACATATAAAACTGTATGCGGGTTTTCTAGGGTAATATGCAAACTGTCTCCTGGGGAGTTTGACTGTGAGACAGGAAGTTAGATGTCTAACTATGATGTGTGCTGACAAATACGGGTCAGCATGGCAGGAAGGAAGACCCCACCCAGCAGCCATGATGGGGAGGTACTTCCCTCCCCTACCATCCCCTCAGCTTCTAGGGACCCTACCTGTGCACAAATTTCATGTACTGGGATTCCAGTATAAATATATAAGAAGTATGTCTACAAGTTAATATTAAAAGGCAAATACCCCTAACAGCAATGGGAAAGCATCAATCTGAGCCGCATGCACATTTCCTGCTAGTGCATCTTTGAGGCTCATTCTTTTTCAGGGTCCTGGGAGTGCTTCTCACATGACCACGCAGCTCCATGGGTTCCAGCAGTCACCTAGCAAAAAGGAGGAAAGGGGTTGGTGCTTCAAGGTGGTCTAAAGAGAGGCTCCAGCAAATCAGATGGGCCTCATTGCTACCTGCACTAGCTGGCTACTCCCTCCCTCAGACCCCAGTGAGCTTCAACTTGAATGGCCAAGAGGGTTTGGGGGCAGGCCACCCAGGCAGCCCTGGCCCCAGTCCTGCTCACTTGCAGACACATCCAAGGATCTGCTTCCTACCTCGTAGCACTTCCCCAGGCATGACAAGGTGGCTGAGGTGGGGACCTAGATGCTGCAGGGGCAGAGGGGGCAGCAGTAACCCTAGGTGGCAGCCACCAACTCCTCCCCCACCCTTATCCTGACCATATCCAAGCTCCTGGAGCCATAAGGACTTCTTGGCTCAGACCCAAGTGCTGTGTGGTGTACTTTGACCCCTGAAGGAGAAGAGAAGGAGGAGGATGGCCACACTGAGGAAGAGGAGCTGGGAGGACAAGGAAGAGGACTACACGGCCAGTGACTGCACAGAAAGCAACTTCAGGAGGCACAGCACCTATAGGTACTCACCCAGCCCATGGCTGCATGTTCTTTCGTCAAGTCCTCTGTCCTGGCCTGTGCTCTCCCAAACCTTCATCCTAAACTCCACTTTCCCCCTGACAGAGGGGGAAATGCCAGGGCACATCAAGTGACACACACACACATACACACAAACACAACAAAATAGAACAGCACACCTACATTTACCAGAGGAAAGAAGCTTGTGTTTAATGAATATTGCATTGTTGAAGTTTGTGGGCCACACACTGGCTCCCTCTTTCTCTGCCCCCAACACCCATTTTCCTCTTCTAAATTAGCCCCAGTGCAGTGTCTCCCTGAGGCAGGACCAAACCTTTGGCACAGAGATCCATTGCATTCATTTTTTTCTGTCCTTGTGTTGGTTTGGTATTTTGGGAATGAAAGAAGCCACTTGTTTTGCAGATGTCTCTGTATTTCTAAGGTGGTTCCCTTTATGTTTTTATTATGTATCTGTTCTTTAAAAGGGACTTGTGGATTTAGACAGGTTGTCTCCCTCCCTGAGCATTCTCTCTCTCTCTCTCTCTCTCTCTCTCTCTCTCTCTCTCTCTCTCTCTCTCTCTCTCTCCCTCTCTCTCTCCACTCTACTCTTCGCACCCCTCGCTGTGTGGTTTTAAAATTATGTTGAGGAAATGGATCAGTTTGGGTTATGTCAACTTCAGAGATATTTAAACCTGTAGAGAATTTTTATGAGTTTATTTGAGCTACACTGACAATTGCTGGGAACCAGAATCTCAAAGGCTTGAGAAAATGTTCCAGACAATGGCAGTTTTGTACCTTAGTTGATACATTACAATCCAAATAAGACCTACATGTGTTAAATCCATTAGCAAAAGAATAAAAAGTAAAATGATAGACATATATTTCCTTTGTATAGGTGGGAACAAGATAGTTAATAGTCAGCAGTTAATTCAATAACAGTGAGGGATTTTGTGGTCTCCCCTCGGATGTGGTACCTATGTTTGAGGAGTGTAGAAAGAGGAAATTGTTATGAGGCAATCCTCAAGAGATGACTACCAGAGGCAAAGGGTAGAATTTAGTAGCCTTTTCAGCTGGCCAGCGACTGCAGTGCCAGAACCCACTGAAGCGAGGACTGAGACTGCAGCCCCGTCCAGATGCAGAAGCAAGTTTCTATTCATAAAAAACACACAAAAAGGTGACACACAAAGTTTCTTGCTCTCTTTCTCAACCCAGGATACAGACTCATACCTTTGAAAGATTAAATTCCTAAAACCCATCATCCCTGGCTAAACAGTGACTTGCTCTTTTGGCTGTAAAAGGTTAACTGTAAACTACGATTGTTCTTATGCCCTGGAGCATTTATTACAGAAAGTTCTGCTGGAGAATGACTATTTATCTCTACCAGCAACACATAAGTCCTACTGAGCTGGGGCAAGTTGACCTTTACATTCCCTACTGGTGTTTACAGGAATCAAATCCTTGATTCAGCATTCTCCTCTAAGATTCTGGAGTATTGCGTGTGTAAGACCATTAACTTTACAGCCTGTACTGGGCTTCGTATGAAGTCGAGGAGGCATTTGGCAATACAGGAGCCGAATAGGAGACCTAGCAACAGGAGGCTTATTGGGCCCATTAGGGATGATAGAAGGGTGGTCAGCCAACGGGACCAGGAGAAAAGGTTATCATCCCAGTTGCTCTCCGCCCATTGGGCCTCCTCCTAATCTGTTAGTCTTTTCCAGAGCTGACTGAGACTCTCTAATGACCCCTGAGAGGTTGCTGTAAAAACAGCAGGTTTCTCTTAAGGAGAGGCATACTCCACCTTGTTTTAAGACCAGAAGGTCCAGACCTCTTCTGTTCTGAAGGATTACTGTATTTTCTGGTGTATAAGACTTTTTATCCCAGGAAAATCTTCTCAAAAGTCCACGGGTTATCTAATACACTGACTGTGGTATTGTAGGATGGGTGCTGAAACTTCCCAGCCAGACTGAAAAATCCGCGGTCACTGCATATGGTGGGGGAGCTCAAAAACAGCCACATTCCATTGATTTAAAATCAAATCTCATATATTTTTAAATTTTTATTTGGTGTGCATTGGAAGATGGGTAGTCTATATGGCAAGTATATCCCAAACTCTATATTTTAACTGAAAAAGTTGGAGGTTTTTTTATATGCCCAGTCATTTTATATGCTGGAAAATATGGTACTACAACTAGTGAGCTTAAGAAAATTTCCAGCTATCCAATTGATTTCTCTAGAGTACTGAGGTCATGGTCAACCTGGCTACTCAATTATTGGTACTTCTGGTGCCCAGTAAACAGGGCAGCTGTCCCTATGGCTACAGACCCAGCAAGCCCTAACCCCACTAGTAGGGGAACTAGGACTGGACACCTTTTGAATCATCTGGGTTCAAGCCTAAAGTGTTCTTGCCCTCCTTCCCCTGAGTAATAGTAAACCTGGGTCAAAGTATGGGCTAAGATACATAGTCTGGGGTCCGTAGAGTGCTGTAAAGAAGGGGGAAAGGCGCACGGTGTAATTTCCATGGTGCAAGCCCACCAGGTTCCGTTTGGGGCTACTAGGTAAGTGGGCATTTCCCCTGAGTAGTGTCTAGGTAGCAGGATGATGGTATCACACTTCAGCATAGGGGAAGGAGGTCAGAGGGTAGTTGCAGTAAAGACACAAATCCCCATCCCTTGGATATCTTCTAAAGCGATGGCCACTGGTCCATGTCCCCAAAGGCATAGTCCATCTGGAAGTCCCTCTCCCTAAAAATTACAAATGTCTGTGTCCTGGCCCCCAATGGAGGCATTTGCCCACAAACCAACTTAGTAGGGCAGAGCCAGCAGTCTGCTGTTAGATTTGGGGTGGTCTTGTTGAGGAACTGGAACATTGCATTTAGGGTCCTTAGGAGTCTTTGGTGTTCTGTTGAGACCTGGTATGGGGTCGTTGCTGGAGGTGGGGACTGGCTTGATTCCTTAGTTGACACCTTGCTGGAATAGGTGGAAGTTCCCTCTCCTGACCAGCTTCCTGGGTTGGGGTTAGGCTGGGGATCTTTATTTGGGGCTAGTGGTGCTGGGAATTCAGGTTGAAGGAGGAGTCGCAGAGGCCCAATGGTGTTCCATTCCTTTGGAACCGCATGACTTTGGATGGTGAACAGTACTCCCGGATCTTGTTCTGAGACATATAGCTGCAGGCGCCAAGTCTTCCCCTCTTCCCAGTAGTTTGCCCACTAGTTTGAGCGTTGGAGGATTACTGGGTTGCCCTCCCCACTTGTGCAACCTTTTGGTGCCCGTGGGCCTACTACCCAAGTCAACCGAAGTAATGCATCTGAAGTTTTCCAGAGGGTTATTGTCTCACATCCCCAAGATGCACAATAAAAATTACTCCTCCTCCACATTCAGGGCGCCCTTCCTGGAGCAGACATAATGCTGAGTGTGCTATAGTTCTTCCTCCCATACCTCCGACCCACACTGGAATGTCTTAAGCTTGGTGTGCATATAATTACACTTTCCTATGGATAGTTCCTCTCAGGTGGGGTATCCCTCAAGGAATTGGCAGAGGACAGTGGTTATATGTGGGGCTCCCACAGTGGTGTTTCTTCCAACGACTGTCCCATCTATGGTGCGGGTCACCTCCCAGGAATACTTTGGGGAAGGGTGGGCCTTCCCATAAGCCCCAATGAGGAGGCTGAGAACCAGAATACTCAGACTGGGGCCCTTTCCAGCCTGACCTTGTGTGGGTCCTTTGTTTGTTCAATGGACAATCTTTCAGCCATATCTTCAGCCTTTTTTATTTGGGTATGGCAAATCTAGTGCCTCTTTCTTGCAACCTTAACTGAGGTTGGGGTGTTTAGGCTCATCTGGAACGAGCTGTCCCAGCGTGGATCAAGGTTATCTTTGTCGTGGAGCTTCACCCAGACCAGGTCCCCTGGAATGTAGATGGGATGAGCCACGGGCAACTGCTTCTGGTCCTCTTTGTGTACTGCCTGCACCAGCCAGGGACTGATGTGGAACAGTTCTGGAGTGCCTGTAAGGATCTAAGCAAATTATTAGTAGACGACTGGGCAAGCCCCTCTTCTCATAAGTGGGGAGGAAGGGTGATTGTCTGGCAGCATGATTTCATAAGGAGTTAGGCCCTTTATCTAGGGAGTACATCTAGCTCTGAGTAGGGCAAAAGGAAGGAAGCTCATGCAGTTTTCCCCAGTCTCTAATTTTAGCTTTGTCAATGTCTCCTTAAGAAATTGATTCAAACTTTCTATCTGTCCAGAATTCTGAGGTCTATAGATACAATGTAGCTTCCAAGTTACCCTAAGGGCCTTAAGTAGGAATTGAGTGACTTTGGAGATGAATGCTAGGCCATTGTTGGACCCATATATAGTGGTAGGCCAGACCATGAGACAATTTCAGAGAGGAGTTTCTTAACTACCACCTGTGTGTCACCGTCCTGGTTGGATATGCCTCAGGCCATCCGGAGAAGGTGTCCAAGAAAACCAGGAGATTGATTGAACCTACAACATTAGCGCACCAGAAATCCTCAACCTGCTAGCGGTCCTTTGGGGACCCCAGGAAGTAGCAGTAATTCATTGCTGAGTACATGGGATGGATGATTCACCTGTGCCCTGGGGAAACAAACTTGCAGATCAAACAGCCAAGGAGGTGGCAAAAAGACCAGTAGGGCCCCTTGCTGGTACTACTGGCCACACCCCCAAGAGAACTCCCACAAAATCCCACATATAATCCTGAGGAAAAGCATCTTCTGAGAGGCTGAGTGCTAAGGACAATCCCAGCGGGTGGCTGGTCCTCTGAATGGGCAGCCTCTGGTTCAAGAGGCCTTGTGAAGCACTATCACCATAAAGACCCACCAGAGCACTCACCTAGGGGATACCAAGTTAGCAGAGTTGCTAAAAGGGGAATATTATATCCCTGCACTGCACAGAATCACCAAGGACATTGACAAATGGTGTTATATTTGTACCCAAGTGAATTCATCCCCCTTCTGCCCTCCCCGCCCCCCAATAGTAGCACCCTGAGGACACTGATTTCAGGGGTTGAGCTCAGAAGAATACTACTGAGAAGTGGATTTTTCAGAGCTACCCATGGGACAAGATGGATACCCAATCCTGAGGCATACCCAACCAGGACAGAGACAGCAGAGGTGGTAGTTAAGAAACTTCTCTCTGAAATTGTCCCTAGGTTTGGCTTACCACTATATGTGGGGTCTGACAATGTCCTGGTGTTCAACACCCAAGTCATGAACAATGGATCCACTCAAGGTCAAGATTAAAAGGGCCCTGGTCTGAGTATTCTGTTTCTCAACCTCCTCATTGGGGCTTATGGGAATGCATACCATCTCCTGAAGTACTCCTTGAAGGTGCCATACACCATAAATGGGACAGTTATTAGAAGAAACACCACTGAGGGAACCCTACATATAGCCACTGTCCTCTGTTGATTCTTTGGGAGAAAAAGTACTTATATGTACACCAAGCTTGGGTCAGAGGTATGGGAGGAAGAACTATAGCACACTCAATATTATGTCTGCGCCGGGGAAGGACCCTGAATGTGGAGGAGAACGGGATTTTTATTGTGTATCTTGGGGATGTGAGACAATAACCCCCTGGAAAACTACAGAGGCACTACTTCGGTTGATTCAGGTAGTACGCCCAGGAGCACCAAAATATTACACAAGTGGGGACTGCAACACAGTAGTCCTCCAACCCTGAAACTGGTGGGCAGACTACTGGGAATGGGGAAAGACTTGGGGCCTGTGGCTATATGTCTCAGGGCAAGATCCGGGAGTACTGTTCACCATCTAATATCACCTGGTCCCAAATAAAGGTCCTCAGGTTGCATCCTGACCCCAGGTTGCAGGCTCAATTGCCAGAAGGTTGCCTATAGGAGGCAGCCAATCAATGATTCAATCTCATTGATGTTTCTCTTCCTGCCTCTCCTTTGCTCTTTGAAATCATTAAAAATATATTGAAAAAGGAAGAAAGAAAGAAAGAAAGAAAGAAAGAAAGAAAGAAGAAAGAAAGAAGGAAAGAAAGAAAGAAAGAAAGAAAGAAAGAAAGAAAGAAAGAAGAAAGAAAGGAAGGAAGGAAGAAAGGAAGAGAGAAATAAACAGGAAGAACAGCAGAGGTCACAGTCACAAATGTATCAAAGGTTGACACTTGGCTCTTCCTATATTTAATTTCCTTTTGAAAAATTATTTTTTGGTGGTATGTACCCTGTGTTTTCCATTAACACTAATGTTATAATCCTACCTCTCATAGATTTGGCATGAAAAAGCATATTGGGGCTAAATCTATAGTATGCTGGGAAGGTGAGCAAGAATTGGAATCCAATATTAACTAACAAAACACAAAATTTAAGATAATATAGGGCTATTGATGGCTGGGTTACTCAGTTGGTTAGAGTGTTGTCCCAATGCGCTAAGGTTGTAGGTTTAATCCCTGTTCAGTGGACATATAAGAATTAACCTATGAATTGTCCTGGTCCTTATTGTCTGGTGACTTAACACTTTGCATTGCATTTTACAGCCCGTTTATTCACATGGGCACTGCAAGTAGTGAGAAAGCAAGCCATATGGCTCATACTCAAGGGGACCTGGGTAGCTATATCCTGGAGAGTAGGTGAGTGGGTTTAAAAAGAATACTTGTCAGTTGGTTTAACGAAAAGTAGGAAAGAAAAGACCATGGGTTCCTGCCCCTTAGACTTCACTCACCCTCCCCTAGGAGAGGGCCTGAACTGCTTTTTTTTCTCTCAACAAATTGAGAGAAACTAACACTTAGATGGATGCCTCTGATGACTATCTTTCTCCTCTCTACAGACTGTGGGCTACTGTGTGTGTACAAGATGGGGAGAGTGGCAATCTGTGGTCTTTGTCTCCTTGGCTAGCAGAACTTTGGATGTGAAGGTGCAGGAGACACACATGGGCCAGAGGATGGAAGAAGCTGACTTGGACCATTGCTTGGGTCTTTCAAAGTTACTGAGAACACTGAGTCATCTGTCTTTCAAGCTTTGGTCTTTGGTACGCAACACCCATCCTCCATCTGGAGCTTCAGTCTTGCTTGACTGACTACTTTCTTAATTCAAAGGGGAAGGACTGGAGTGGGGAAGGGGAACTTGTGGAAGATTAAGGCTCAAAGTTGGTTTAGTTTTTGCACACTGCCCATACAACAATGATGCTTATTCACAGTAGATTGCACATCACTTTCCTGAATTTTACTCTTTCCTGTTTGTTCCCGGGTACTTTTGTTTAGTGCTGAAGATCAAATATTTTGTCTATAGCTCTTTCCACGCCACCCTTCCTCAGATGTTCATGTTACCAGAGAAGAAAGGGGTCCATCCAGCCTGACTCACCCATGCTGACTTGCATGAATACTTCCTTTTCAAAGTGCCAACAAATGGTTTCTTACCAAGAATTGGATAGGTAGAGAATCTGACCACTCTTAACTTCATGGAATTCATCCTGTTTCCCCTCCTTCTTTGGAAAGTTGGTTGCTATGTGCTTGTCTTCAATATTCTATAACGTCTCTGCCTTCCAATAATCCAGGATTATCAGCCTCTAACTGTATTTTGTCTGAGTTGCTAGAAAGGACTTCATTCAAGCAATGAATGAGATGCCATACAATCTTCCTTCCCATGTTAGGCTTCATTTTCTTCTTAACAATGGGAATTATGCCCTTTCTGGACTGTAATGCATGGAGAAGGTAATTATAAACTGGAGATCAAGTGTTCTTCCACTCCTTCAGTTAACACTGTTTATTCATTAACTCACTCATTTACTTATTCATTTATTCTATAAATAATTATTGAATGCTTTCTATGAGCTGAGGACTATCCATGTATCAGAGATTTAGTCATGAACAAGATGCATTGGGTCTTCTATGAATTTAAGCAAGCATTGAGCCTTTGGCACTTCCTTCCTAAAACAAAATGAGACAGAGCAAAAGCTTTCATTATGATTCATTATTTTAAAAAGCAACACTGAGGAGCCCGGCCAGCATGGTTCAGCCATTGAATGTCCAGCTGTGAACCAGGAGGTCAGAGTTCAATTCGCAGTCAGGCCACTTGCCAGGGTTGTGGGCTCGATCCCCAGTGGGAAGTGTGCAGAAGGCAGCCAATCAATGATTCTCTTTCATCATTGATGTTTCTATCTATCTCTTCCCCCTTTCCAATCTAAAATCAATACAAATAAATATTTTCTAAAAAGCAACACTGTGGAGAAATTTAGAAATTTTACTTAAGCAAAAAGAAGTAAACAGAAATCCCCTGTCATCCCACAGTAATATTTTTAGATTTATCTTTGTGTTTTTTTATCCCCAGATGTGATCATACCACCTCCTCTCCAAATTAAAAAAAAAACAACAACAATTTTATAGTTTTATAGCCCATACTTTGACATACTATGAACAATTTTATTTCTTTATGCATTTTATATATAATTAAAAATTTTTAAACAACAATAATGCATGCTATTCCTAGAATCTTGAAGAAAAACAAAGAAGAGGAAAAAGCTCACTTTTACCACTATTATTACTATTTTGGTGCACAATTTTCTGGACAGTTTTCTCTATATGTTAGTAATCATTATAGGTATTATATGCATGTAAAACTTAAAGTGTTCTTTTGTATAACTTGATTTTTATACTTTCATAATTATTTTATTTAATATTGAGTAGACATAAAACGTGGATTGAGAATAAAGACTAATTATACAACAGACATCCCTGCTCTCCACCCATATACCCCTCTATAATTCTGTCCCCTTTTCCTTCTTCCTCCGATCCATCTCTCTCCCTAATATTGTTTACACTGCACTGGATTATGCTTCTGAGATTCACCCGTGTTACTGTGTATAGCTGTAGTATCTTTGCTTTTACTCCTGCTGATAATTCAGTGTATGACTATTCCATGATTTATTTTTCATTTGCTATCTTTTATGCTTGTTGATGCCAGCAGGGCTGCTATGAGCATTCTTGTGAATGATTACTGGTATACATGTGCAATGGTATTTGTAGGATGTATGTAGGAGAAGGTTGGGTATGCTTACCTTTACTCTACACATGACAACAGTCTTTTCCAAAGTGATAGGACTAACTCACATTCCAATCAGCAGAGTATATATATCAATTGTTCTACACCCTCTCTAATATTAGCACTTCTCAAATTTCATATTTAATACAATTTGGAGGGAGCTATTCAAGATTGAGGGAAGGAAGAAAAGGAACACTATCCTTTCTAAACCCTGAAACCAGAACTGGGTACTCATAATCAACAAGTATTGCTGGTTTGATGAATTTCTTACAGTGTCTGCCTAGACTCAGCTCATTGCAGGCAATGAAATCTCCTGTGTGACTGAAGGAAAAATAAATAAATAAAGGGAAGTAAGAGGGGGTCATGTAATCTTCCAGAAGATTTAGTCAGTAATACAATTCAAATCAAAAAGGAATTAGAACTATGGAATAGCATGCATCAATTTAAAATAAATGTAAACAGAGCCCTATAATATGTCTGGAAGAGATGTTTGAGGTCGCGTAGATCAGATAGGGCTCAGGTCCCTGTGCCCAATCTGCTAGCATTTCTCGTGCTTTCCTTGTAGGTTCCAGACCCTTAAGAGTCTAATTTAAATTGCTTGTGTATGTATGAACTGACATCTTGCTGGGATTGACATTGACCTTTCCAGTCTCTTACATGGAAGAAGCAATTGTGAGAGGGAGAAGTATATAATAAAAAGGGAACAATTCAATGGCAGAATGCCTATGGGATTCATTCTCTATCTCTGCCAGTATCTCTGTCTCTGTCTCTGTCTCTATCTCTATCTCTATCTCTATCTCTATCTCTATCTCTCTGGTCTGGGGATCTCTGATACTGTTTTCAAAGCCAAGAATAGTCCCCCAATCACAAGGTGCCTAGACTTTTTTCATTGCTCATAGGGGTTGACTTCCTTCTGCTATCCCTTCCTCTCTTTGTATGGAAGGAGCTCTTCCTCAACTCCTTGCTGGCTCTGGGCCAATTCAGAAACACCTCAGGGACCACTCCCCAGGCCCTGCACACCTGGTGGGGCGAAAGGGGGCTGGGTCTTCCCAGGATGGTACCCCACCCCCCACTTTGTGGTTTGTGGGCTGTTCCACTCCATGTCCTGTGGGCTCTCTCTCCCATGGTGGGCAGGAGGACTGGCTCTGACATTGCACCAGGCTGGGAGTAACAGCTATTGGTCTCTAATAGGAAATTTGTGAGGACTTGATGAGAAATGGATGAGAATTAGCAAGGGTTTTTCAATTTTTTTTTATTTTACTTTTTTAATTTTCTTTTTTTTACATTTTTTAAAATTACATAAAGCTTTACAAATATTAGTACATATATCTCTTTTTCCCCCTGCCCTTCCCCCAGCCTCCCCCAGTATTTTGTGTCCATTGGTTATGCTTAAATGCACACACAAAAGTCTCTTCGCTGATCTGTTACCCACCCCCCCCCCAAGTCCCTGTCCTTGTTACTGTAATTTGACAGTGTGTTTGATGTTGCTCTGCCTCTGAATCTATTTTTGTTCACCAGTTTATAATGGTTAATATTATCCATAGATGAGTGAGGACATGTGGTATTTTTCTTTCATTGACTGGCTTATTTCACTTAGCATTTTGTTTTCCAGCTCCATCCATACTCCTGCAAATGCTAAGAACTCCTTCCCTTTTACAGCAGCATAGTATTCCATTGTGTAGATGTACCACAGCTTTCTAATCCATTCTTCTGTTGATGGGCACTTAGGCTGTTTCCAAATTTTTGCTATGGTAAACTGTGCTGCTATGAACATAGGAATGCATATGTCCTTTCTGATTGGCGTTTCTGGTTTCTTAGGATATATTCCCAGAAGTGGGATCACAGGGTCAAAAGGGAGATCCATGTTTAATTTTTTGAGGAAACTCCATACTGTTCTCCACAGTGGCTGCACCAGTCTGCATTCTCACCAGCAGTGCACGAGTGTTTTTTTTTCTCCGCATCCTTTCCAGCACTTGTCCTTTGTTGATTTGCTGATGATAGCCATTCTGACAGGTGTGAGATGGTACCTCATTGTTGTTTTGATTTGCATCTCTCAGATGATTAGTGACTTTGAGCATGTTTTCATATGTCTCTTGGCTTTCTGAATGTCCTCTTTTGAAAAGTGTCTGTTTAGGTCCTTTGCCCATTTTTTGATTGCATTGTTTTCTTTTTGTTAACTTGTATGAGTTCCCTATAAATGTTGGAGATTAAACCTTTATCAGTGCTAACATTGGCAAATATGTTCTCCCATGTAGTGGGTTTTCTTGTTGTTTTGCTGATGATTTCTTTTGCTGTGCAGAAGCTTTTTATTTTGGTAAAGTCCCATTTGCTTATTTTCTCTTTAGTTTCCAATGCCCTAGGGGCTGTATCGGTGAAGAAACTGCTTTGGCATATGTCTGAGATTTTGTTGCCTTTGTATTCCTCTAGTATTTTTATGGTTTCCCGTTTTATGTTTAAGTCCTTTATCCATTTTGAGTTTATTTTTGTGTATGGTGTAAGTTGGTGGTCTAGTTTCATTTTTTTGCATATATCTGTCCAATTTTCCCAGCACCATTTATTGAAGAGACTGTCTTGATTCCAT
>PVJC01025066.1:0-11284 GCA_004026665.1 Murina feae | reverse complement strand
AGAGTTCGTTCTAGGTCTGTAAAATATGCCGTTGGTATTTTAATTGGAATTGCGTTGAATTTATAGATTGCTTAGGGTAGTATTGACATTTTAATGATATTGATTCTACCAATCCATGAACATGGTATGTTCTTCCATGTGTTTATGTCTTCCTCTATCTCTTTTTTCACTGTCCTGAAGTTTTCTGAGTAGATGTCTTTTACCTCTTTAGACCCACAGATTGATGGTGAAAGGATGGAAAAATGTTTTACAGGCCAATGGAAATGAGAAAAAAGCTGGGGTAGCAATACTGATATCTGACAAATTAGATCTCAAAGTGAAGGATATAAAAAGAGATAAGGAAGGCCACTTCATTATACTAAAGGGAGCCATTCAACTAGAATAAATAACTCTGGTAAACATATATGCACCCAATATAGGAGCACCCAAATACATAAAAAAACACTTCTGGAAGATATCAATGGAGAGATTAACAGCAATACAATCATAGTGGGGGACTTTAATGCCCCACTATCATCGTTGGACAAATCCTCTAAACAAAAAATCAGCAAAGAAACATCAATCCTAAATGACTCACTAGAACAGATGGACTTAATAGACATCTTCAGAACACTTCACTCCAAAGCCACAGAATATACATTATTTTCAAGTGCACATGGGTCATTCTCAAAGATAGACCATATTTTGTGGCACAGGCAAAGTCTCTTCAAATTCAAGAAGATAGAAATCATATCAAGCATCTTTTCAGATCACAATGGCATACAACTGGAAATCAACTACAATAAAAACAATACAAAAAATCAAACACATGGAGACTAAACAGCATGCTATTAAACAATGACTAGGTTACCACAGAGATCAAAGAAGAAATAAAAAACATCATTGCAACAAACAACAATGAAAACACAACAATCCAAAATCTATGGGACACAGTGAAAGCAGTCTTGAGAGGGAAGTTCATAGCAGAAAACAAGTAACAATGATAATAAATTACCTAACCCTGGAACTCGAAGATTTAGAAAGAGAGCAACAAGAAAAGCCCAGTGTAATCAGAAGGAAGAAAATTATAAATATCAGAGGGGAAATAAATGACTTGGAGACCAAAAAGACAATACAAAAGATCAATGAAACCAAGAGCTGGTTCTTTGAAAGGATAAACAAGATTGATGAACCTCTAGCCAGGCTCACCAAGAAGCAAAGAGAGAGGACCCTAATAAAAAAAATCTGAAATAAAAAAGGAGAAATAACAACAGACCCTACAGAAATACAAAGGATTGTTAAAGAATACTATGAACAACTCTATTCCAACAAATGGGACAACCTTGAGGAAATGGACATATTTCTAGAAAAGTACAACATTCCAAAACTCAATCAGGAAGAATCTAAAAATCTCAACAGGCCAATCACTATGGAAGAAATTGAAGCAGTAATAAAAAAAAAAACTCCCAGCAAACAATAGCCCGGAGCCAGATGGCTTCACAGGGGAGTTTTAACAAACATTTACGGAAGAAGTAAAACCTATCCTCCTCAGACTATTCCAAAAAATTCAAGAAGAAGGAACACTTCCAAACTCATTCTATGAAGCCAACATTACCCTAATACCAAAACCAGACAAAGACAACACAATGAAAGAGAATTACAGGCCAATATCCCTCATGAACATAGATGCCAAAATCCTCAACAAAATCCTAGCAAACCGGATCCAACAGTACATCAGAAAGATCATACACCACGACCAAGTAGGATTTATCCCAGGGATGCAAGGATGGTAGAATATCCGTAAATCAATAAATGTGATACATCACATAAACAAATTAAGAGATAAAAACCACTTAATCATATCAATTGATGCAGTAAATGCATTTGACAAAATCCAGCACCAGTTTTTGATAAAAACTCTCAGCAAGATAGGAATAGAAGGATCTTACCTCAACATAATAAAAGCTATTTATGACAGACCCACAGCCAACATCATGCTCAATGGGCAAAAACTAAAACCATTTCACCTTAGAATAGGAACAAGACAGGGTTGCCCACAGTCACCACTCCTGTTAGACATAGTACTGGAAGTATTAGCCATTGCGATTAGACAGGAAGAAGATATAAAAGGCATCCAAACTGGAAGAGAAGAAGTAAAACTCTCCTTATTCGCAGAAGACATGATATTATACATAAAAAACCCTAAAGACTCCATCAAAAAATTATTAGACTTAATAAATGAATTCGGCAATGTAGCAGCATACAAAATTAACGCCAAGAAATCTATGGCATTTTTGTACACTAATAATGAATGTACAGAGAGAGAGACTAAAAAAACAACAATTCCATTTAACATCACACCAAGAAAACTAAGATACCTAGGTTTTTAAATTTTTAATAATTTTTCAAATTATATGTTTCATACTTTGCTGATTTTTCTCTTTTGTTCATTTTCAGCATCATTGCTTACCAATCCTATTATTTTTTTTCTTCTACTTTGGGTTTAATTAGCTCATTTTCCCCCACCTTTTTATGGTTAATGCCTTATTCATTTATTTCATGTCTTTCTTCTTTTCTAATAGAAACATTTAAAGTTCTACATTCTCTTGGGTTATGCCTTAGCTTCATAATGCCACTTTTTAATATGATGAGTTTCCATAATTTAGTTTAAAATTTCCTTGCAAATTTATATTTGTCCTATGGGTAATATAGAATTGTGTTCTTTATTTTCAAATATTTGGGAGTGTTCTACGTATCTTATTGATATTTATTTCTAATTAAATTCCATTATAGTCAGAGAATATACTCTGTTTTATTTTAATTCTTGGATATCTATTGAGAATTGTTCCCTGGTCAGCAAATAGTGTATCATTTTTAAAAATATATATTTTATTGATTTTTTACAGAGAGGATGGGAGAGGGATAAAGAGTAGGAAACATCAATGAGAAAGAAACATCAATCAGCTGCCTCCAGTACACCCCCTACTGTGAATGTGCCCATAATCAAGGCACATGCCCTTGACCAGAATCAAACCTTGGGCCCTTTCATTTCGCAGGCCGAAGCTCTATGCACTTAGCCAAACCAGTTAGGGCCATATAGTGTATCTTGACGAATGTCCCATGCACGTATGAAAAGAATATATATTCTGCGCTTGCATTTTCAGCAATATGTTGAATATGCTGTGCTTTGCTGTCATTTTCTTTGTATTTATCTTGCTTGAGGTTCCTGAACTTAGTGACTATACAGTTTGATGCCTTTCATCCGTTATGTTTTCACATGTTATTTTCTTTTCCATTCTCACTCTTTGAGGTAGGTACTCCAGTTATATGTGTGTTACTTTGTTTGCTAGTTTCCCACATATCATGGATGTGCTCTTTTTATTTACAACATTTTTTAATGTATTGTGTTTCAGTTTAGATATTTTCTTTTGACCTGTCTTTAAGTCTATCTTTTTTTTTCCCTTTTTCTGTCTGCTGTTAGCCTAGGTAATGCAAACTCAAATTACAAGACCTTATTTTACATTTCTTGCATTCCTTTTTTTTTTAGATGTTTCAGTGTCTCTGATAAGATATCCTTCTGTTCATTCATGCTGATCACCTTTTCTACCAAATCTTTAATCATTTCATTACTGTATTTTACTTACTTTAAAATAGGTTTTTATTGATTTTAGAGGGAGAAAAAGGGAGAGGAAAAAAGAGATAGAAACATCGATGAGAGAGACACACATTGATTGGCTGCCTCCTGTATGCCCTGCACTGGGAATGGATCCTACAACCTGGGCATGTTCCCTGACCAGGAATTGAATTGGGGGCCTCTTGGTTGTTAGGTTCTTAGTTCTTACTTTGATGCTCAACCACTGAGCGACACTGGGTGGGCTTATCATGATTTTTTAAACTTCCCATTTGATAATTTCATCATCAGGGCTATGTCTAGTTCTGCTTCTACTGAATATTTCTTTTCTTAAACCCAGGTCACATTTTCTTGCTTCATATATTTCAAATATTTGAGAGTTCCCTAGTTATTGTTATGCCCAGATTACGTGATCCTCAAAAATCTCCAGTGAGCCCAAGTCTGATGCAAAAGGAAAGAGCCTTTATTCCAGCTAGCTCGAGCTCAGTCCCACACACACTCACCGGTGCTGCGGTAGGGCGGAGAGAGAGCTAGTTTCAGGAGAACAAAGGTTTTATACAGGGTCTGGAAGTAGTGGGTGGTGTAATGTGTGTGGCCCCTGTTGATTGGCCGAGGGAAGGGCCAGGGTTTGGTTGCACAGGAGGCAGAATGCAGTTAGCATTTCCTCTGTATCCCTATTGGCTGGTTTGAAAAGGGAGGTTTGAGTCAGTCACCGTCCTTTCATTATCAATTTTTAAATTGTGTATTGGTGGTCATTTTGTATAGAAGAATAATAGAGACTGGAGCAAGTAATACACCCATCATAGGTATGCCCCTTTTTCTGGGCTGCTAATGTATAAGGCTGATTCAATTTGATTTGTATAAGAGCTGTATCTGGGCTTCATTGAAGCTTTAGCTTGACTCAGATTGCAATGGCTTTAAATATTATTGGAGGGAGAAAATTAGGGGAGGGGAAGGGCTTATCCCTCAGCAGGGTTTAGGATCTGGGCACTGGCTGGCATATCCTTGTGGGGAAGCAAGTCTGTGTATGTGCAAGTATCCGGGTATTTACTGGAATCTGTTAGTATTCAGATGTCCTTGCTTAAAAGACAACTGCAGATGCATGCATCTTTTCCAGGATGTTTACCTTACTGATACTATCTAATAGTTAATTTTAGTTCAAGCTGTTGTCACAATAAAAGCCAAAGGAGGCACGTGAACAGGACTGTGTTGTTCCTATAGCCAGGCAGTCCCTTAGCGCTCTTTCACAGCAGTCTTGTGTCAGAGTAATCATTCATACATCCCTCAGGGTCCCAGAATGTGAGAAGAAGAAAATGGAAACTGCTGAATCAACCACTTTCTGATGATGGACCTTATCACCTACCTCCATGATTACAGCACTTACCATATTGAGTTAAATAACACATATAAAAATTTAGAAAATTTTAGAATTTTAGACCTTATCTGTTGACATTAGGGAAACCAAATTCATTCCATGTCTTCATTGATTTTAACCAAATCCTAGCACATGATGATGATAATATTATGAATTTCTGACATAGTCTGTATATCTTATACTTTTTTTCTTTTAATAAAGGTGATTTATTGTATGTAAAATTATATATTAGTAAATATATATATATATATATATATATATATATATATATATATATATTGTTTCCCATATCAATCTTAAATACAGGAAATTGTCCTTTATCTTGTTTGTTTTTACTTGATTTGGAAAATAACATACTTATATACAAAATATGTGCTTATTCTGAATTATTCTGCCGAATGAATAATGTGAGGGAGCCTTGAGATACTTGAAGTGGCTGTAAAGCATCTTAGAACTTTCCTAGGAGGTAAATTGATGTTCCCAGGTGAAATTGATATCCCTACAATTATACAGATAGAATTGGTCATTTTTATATTCCACTGAGTGCATTATTTACCAGTGGTTCTCCAATAGTGACCACAACTGATACATAGTGCAACTTAATAAATATTTGGTGAATGAATGAATACATCACTGATTTAACTAACAGTATGGTTATGCCCAAGTCCCGCTATGGAGTTGAAATTCTAACAGGAATGAAAAGATCATGAAGTCCATAAGTCAAGGTCTTCGTCTTTGTGGATGACCCAAGGCTTCTTAGGCTGTGGGGCAGAAAGAAGCCAGCAGTCAACACGGTAGATCCTCAGTATGGTGGGACTTGATTTGTGCCCTAGCTTCTTGACTCTTCCAGCCTCTTTGAGGCCCCATGCCAGTCCAACAGAGTGCTCCAGCCATGAGTACAGGGAATTCTGGCTGAACAATTCATGTTCTGTAACAGCAGTGCCTAGTCCTGCTCTGCCCGCCTCCTCATTGCTTCCCAAGCCCTGACCTTGCTGGATTGGTTTCATTTCTGGCTCCATAGTTCCATTTTTCTAGGTGTCAATCTCAGCTCTCTCCCTTCAAGAGCAGAGGCTCCATGGATGGTTCACGGAGAACATTGCCCCAGTATGGTCCAGCCTCATCCTCCTTTTTTTCAGGTGTGGCCCAGAGTCACATTGCAGCAGATTTGCCTCCATCTTTCATGTAGGTAGAAACAAGGTCCCGGGAACCCCTTTCTAGCATCCTAGAGAGACAGCGTCTCCATGCAGCTCCTTCTCTCTGCTTTTCTATCTTGAGTTCTTTTCATGCTCCCCTGTGTCTATACAGTGGATCAAGGCATACAGGTGGGCATTGGATTAGATCTTTGCCCCTGTCCCTGTGTTCCTTCTGTATTTCCCACTCACTAAAAAGCATTCCCTCCTACCCAGCTTCCAAGCCAGTAACCTGGGAGTCACCCTTGCCTCATCCCTCCACCTCACCTCCTTCATCTACAGTAGCCCCCCCCCCCCCCTATTTGTGGTTTCACTTTCTTTGGTTTTATTAGCCATGGTCTATTGTGGTCCAAAGTATTAAATGGAAAATTCATATGTAGGCAATTTATGAGTTTGAATTGTACGCTGTCCTGAATCACATCTTAGCCCAGTGTACCCATGCTACATGCACTACCTGCCAGTTAGTCACTTACTAGCCATCTTAGTTATCAGATTGACTATTGGTATATCACAGTGCTTGTGTTCAAGTAACACTTATTTTACTTCATGATGGCTCCGAAGTGCAAGAGTGGTGACCTTGGCAATTGGAATATGCCAAAGGGGAGCTGTCAAGTGCTTCCCTTAAGGGAAAAGGTGTGCATGTGGTTTAGGAAAGAAGATAGTATATGTAGGGCTCAGTACCGTAGGTTTTAGGCATCTACTTCGGGTCTTGGAATGTATCCCTTACGGATACTGTATTCAATCACTGACTTGATTGCATTTTGAAATTAAATATATCTGCTTCTTACCATTCCCACTGCCAGTCATATGTCAGGCCCTCATCATTGCTCTCCACGGCTGTTGTCAGAGTGTCCTGTCAACTCCATTTTCTTCTAGTTTGCCTCTCTCAAATCTGTCCCATCATCACTCAGCATCCAAAGTGATTTTGCTAAAGTGAAATTCAGTCTTTTGTTTCTTTCTGTTGAAAATCTTTTAAATACTGGTGATCATTTCCAGCATGAAATAGAAGCTACTCTTCTGTGACCTGATTTCCACCTCCCTCTTTGGCCACATCCCTTATTACCTTCAAACTTCATGAAATCCTAGACTCGGTCCTCTGAATATCATGTAATTCCTTAAAAGTTCAGGTCTCTTTTCTGCTTTTTATGAATGAGATGTCAACTTGGCAAGGCACAATTTCCTCTTCTTGTAAATCACAGGGCAGAAGGAAATACTATAAGCATGGATACACCCCATGATCTGGGCAGAGATTAATATTTAGAACAAATAAGGAAAACCATGATTTCATTCCCTTAATTTTCTAAGTAAGAGAGAGAAACTCATGGACTCCAATGTTCAAAGACATGCAAAATGTAAAACTGAAAACAATTTACATCATAATTATAAAACTTTGGTTGTTAAGCTTTTAACATAAATTTAAATAAGCACATTTACCTTTTCTGATTTATTTACTGGTTCACTCTGGAGCCAGACTTCTTTGGTCTGATTTCCATGTCGATGATGTATTAGCTATGTTTTGTTCTGTTGGTTATTTACCTATCTGTGCTGCCTTTCCTTATGTGTGACAGGATAATTCTAGTAGGATTAAATACATGAATATATATAAAAGAATTAGAGCATCCCTGGATCATAGTAAGTGCTATTTGTTAGGTACTATTATCATTGTTACTGAATATTTCAATGAATCAATTTTATACATTTTAAACAAATTCAAGCATCCTGTTTTTTGCTCGAGCAAATCGATCCCCAAACTCTTTTCCTGGCTAATCATGCTTCAATCTCAGCTCAACTTAAACATGTTTTTGTTGATTTTTTTAGAGAGAGAGGAAGGGAGAAGGGGAGTGAAAGAGAGAAAGAAACATTGAAGTGAGAGAGAAACATTGATTGGTTGCCTCTGTATATGCATCCCTAACCAGGAATTCAACCAGTGACCTTTTGGTGCATGGGATGATGCACAGCAGACTGAGCCATGCTGTCCTGTGCTCAGCTGAATTTATAATAGAGAAAAGTTATGACAACCTGAATGATCCAATCTAAGTAACAATGATTAATTATAAATTATTAGAAACTAGGGGCCCAGCCTGGTGAGGCCAGCCTGGGTGAGGTGTTGAGGGCCGTTTTCAGGCTGCCCATAGTCCCTTCAGGGTTCAGGTCCCTACTGGGGTGTCTGGGAAACCTGTGTGAAAAGCTGAGGGGCACTTTCTGGCTGCCCACAGTCCCTTCAGGTTTTGGTTCCCTACTGGGGTGCCTTGGCACAATGGGTGAGGAGCTGAGGGGTGTTTTCAGGCTGTTCACAGTCCATTCAGGGTTCAGGTCCTTACTGGGGTGCCTAGGCAGCCTGGGTGTGGGGCTGAGGGCCATTTTTAGGCTTTCAGGCTGCCCACAGCTACCACTGACCCATCGTCCCAGTGAGGCTGGCTGGATGCAGGTTCCTGGGGTTTATTTATCTTCTATAATTGAAACTCTTGCTTTAAACCTAGGCCTAGGCAGGTAACAAAGCCTCCTGTTGGCTTCAGCTTGTGGCTTCTATAATTGAAAGAATGTTGTCGTGAGCAGAGAGCTGCCCAGCCGGCCTATGCAGACAGTTTACTCCTGGTGCAACAGAAGCCTCCTGTTTACTCTAGCTCCGTGACTGCCTGCCTCCATCTTGGCTGGGTTAATTTGCATACAGCCCCTCTGATTGGCTGCTGGGCGTGGCTTAGGTGTCCCATAGAAATGGTCAATTTCAATATTACTCTTTTATTAGTTAAGAATCGTGCACTGGGGGAGGGGGGCTCTCAGCCTGGCCTGCACTCTCTCACAGTCCAGGACCCCTTGGTGGACATCCCTTTCACAGTCTGGGTCCCCTTGCTCCTTACTGCCCGCTTGCTTGCTGCTCCTTACTGCTCAGCTTGCTGCTCCTTAGCCTGCAATGGAGGCAGGAGAGACTCCCACCTTCCCCACTGTGCTTCCCAGCTGTGAGCCCAGCTTTTGCATGAGTGGCGCTCCCACTGTGGGAGTGCACTGACCACCAGGGGGCAGCTCATGCATTGAATGTCTACCTCCTGATGGTCAGTGTGCATCATAACGACTGGTCATTCTGGTGGTTCTACCTTAACTGTTGCTTAGGCTTTTATTATATAGACTAGAGGCCAAGTGCGTGAATTCATGCACTGGTGGGATTAGACCCACCCAGCTCCAATCAGAGTGGATTGGTGCTGGGCTGGTCAGGAGGAAGAGATGGCGGGAAGTTGGCTGGCCAGTCCACTCTGATTGGGGCTCGATCAGGGCCAGGAAATCTGAAGGGAGAAGGGGCTATGGGCAATTGGCCAGTGGGCCCTGGCCCCGATTGGGATGGGGAAGCTGATTGGGCATGGGGCCAGCCATGGGGAGGGGCTGTGGGGGCCAATTGGGGTGAGGCAGGCTGATCAGCGGTGAGGATGGCTGGGAGAAAGGCCATGATGTAGGGTTGGCCGACTGCCTGCCCTTGATCGGGATGCGAGAAGCCAATCAGGGACGGGACCCTGGGAGGTTGGCCAGTTGGCCCCAGCCCCAAGCAGGCCAGTTTGCTGGCCAGAGTGGCCATTGTAGTGACTGGTTGATAAGGTCCTTATGGCATTCCAGTCACTGGCTTTTCACATGTATAGATAGATGGTATAACATTTTGGTGTATCCATAAAATAAAATACCAAGCATGCTAACATTAAATAACTGGAGTTTTTAATCACAGGGAAGAATATAAAGTAATGATAATAAGATATACTAGTTCAAGAAAGACTACTAAAAAAACAATAGCAAAATACAAAACTACTTTTATGACCAGAATGCTTGGCAATATTTGTTTTCTTATTTCTTTTTTCATTTTTGTTCAGTGTCCATGTATATTTTCTGTTGAAAACAAAGCAAGATAATATAAATTTTACTTTGTAAAACTTTATGTAATAAAAAAAAAACTGTAAAAAAAAAAGTTTACAGTGTAGTATGTTTATAAAGCAATTTGACAAGTCAGAAAGCACATAGCTTCCCAGGAGGTAAGAGTATGAGCCGAGCTGTTCAGTGTTTTGGTGTTTTCTTAACTGAGTCACAAACTTATCCTCTGGTCTATCTAATCAAGCTGAGGTGCACAGGGCAGGCTGACAGGGCAGGCAGGGGTTCAATTCTAAAAAACCCTACCTAAAAGCCAGACTAAAGGCCCCAGACTCTGGGTAACTGGGTAAAAGGTTAGCGGAATGATATGATCAGGTTTCTATCCTAAACAGGTCATTTTGATACCTTGAAGGATCAAGCCAAAGAGGAGAAGACTGAGGTGACAAGTTAGCTGATTGTTCTAGGTGAGCGATTATAGAAGTTTCTCTCTTGGCAATCCTGACATTTTGTAAACCCACCTGTGGTGATGATGATAATGATGAGAAAAAAAAAAGAAGATGAGGGCTAACATTTATTGAGTTCTTGCTATGAACTGCCACTAGGCTAAAATGTTTCGTGCATTAGGTAGGTAGTATTATTATTTTTCCGTTTTATGTATGAGAAAACGAAGGTTTGCAGGGGTAAGACAATTTGCCCACGGGGGTAAAGCCAGCAAACTGCAGACCTAGAACTTAAGCTCCAGCCTGTCTGACTTCAGCTTCCATTCTGATAACTAACACTGTGCTTTGTAAAAAACCTTCATAGCACTGTCTTACACAATGTCTCACTCAAGTGTTAACAGAATCCTAGGTCAACATTAAATTCATTCTAAACAAAGTTGCTTGCTCTCATTTAATAGAATCATGTGCTCATGAAAATAGTTTGTGATATATTTTGAAATCACAAAATGTATTGCTCATTATTTGTGCATAAATGACCAGCTTAGTGCCTTCTTGGCCATATGTTAATAGTCTAATGTCTTCGCCTGGTTGTCAAACAGATACATAGAGGATAAATTTTAATGTTAACTTTAAATAAATAACTAAATATTCTGTAAAGTATAATTAAAATAAAACAAGATAAAAAATAATATAATTTTTTATAAAAATCAGATATCACATTTTGGGGAAGACTTTCTTAATACTTAACCACCACTTTCCAAAGCATGTTTTCCCTGCCCAACATAGTGCCTGTCAGATGGCAGGTACTCAATAACGGTTTATT